>CAUYON010125553.1:0-33644 GCA_963573935.1 Arctocebus calabarensis
CTGAGGCAAGAGAATCGCTTAAGCCCAAGAGCTGGAGGTTGCTGTGAGCAGTGTGACGCCACGGCACTCTACCCAGGGCGATAAAGTGAGACTCTGTCTCTACAAAAAAAAAAAAAAAAAATATATATATATATATATATATATATATATATAGTTACGGACTGAATCAAGTTTCTTTAGAGATCTGAACCCAACACATCATCAAAAGGACAACTAAGGACTGATATATCCTTGATCTTTTAATATGAGGTTAAAAAAAAACTTATTGTTCATCTACTGGGGATGGAGCAAGTTTCTGGAAGGAGTTCTACTTTATAATTAAAGATGGTGTCAAGAGAAGTACTGTTATTTATCATGAATAATGGAAACATTATCCAGAAGCACAAGACACTTCAGCGGAGGAGAGGCTTCAAGTCTTTAAGATACTTAGGAAAAGGGATCTTCTTGCTCATTAACTTTAATAAGGCACACAGCCAAAGGTGTATGCCAACCCTGTCCCTCTCTGGTTTGAAGTCTGGGCTTTCGTTTTTAGGAGCCTTAATGGTCCTATCTCATGATTAAGTAATGAGAGCTGGCATCAAATATCTGAAGTTTAGCTGATCTTGCATTTATCCTTATAGGCCTAGGAAAGATCATAAAATGAATGTTTTAAAGCCAAACATACACGCAATTAGACAGAGAGACACATACGTGCTCTCACAACAGAAAAATGCCAGCGTTTACTGACTCTGCTTGAACTCAGGAGGCCTAGCAGGGATTACACAGTTGGCTAGAGGGAAATACTTAATACAGTTTAAAATATCTGATTTTTGTAATCTAGCTTTTAGCTGAAAAGTCAGCCCATGGCTTCATTGTGGCTAAAATCTATCAGAATGTTCATGCTTGTCTTTTCCAAGTTAAGATGGGAGAGATCATGGATGTGTGTCCTTGCATTTTAATCTCCTAGAACAGAAGAGGAACTGCTGTTCTGACACTGAAATCCAATAACCTCCAGTGAAGACTCCAGGTTGTTGCTGAAATCTGTGCCTGGGAGGTGGGGGGGAGGGGCAGAGGTGGCAGCCCAGACCTTTATGAACCCCATTACACCAAAGCATGGCTATGACCTGCTCATAGGAACATAAGACATCCGGTGATGGAGGATAAGGGAAAAAGATGTAAATGTGCTTTCACTTATGACCATGCAATATGAAAAGCAAATGTAAACATTTGTCTGTAGAATCAGGTGATTGGCTGTCTGCTGTCTCAAGGGGAGCAGGGAAATGGTCCATGCACCTGCCACCTAATTCAGTTTAAAACCTGACACATTTACCAAGAGTGGGCTGGCATAATGAAGTTCATTCAGGCTGTCACTGGAGTCAATAACTTATCCCCAACTGCTTTTGTTTCAGCAGCGGCAGTGCCTCTGATCGGAGTGAGGTACTTATTCAAGTAAAATTTATTTTCAATTGCCAGCCATAATGCCACGGGCATAAGCCTGGCTTTGACAGGACCTTTTGCTCAAGGCTGTACTATTGTTAAAGTTTGTATCCATTGTCTGGGGTCTTTGATCTGTCAAAGCCGCTTAACAAGCTGGTTAAAAACTGTTTCAGATAACAGGTGTGTCCTTTGAGGACACAGGGACATTTTTCAGCTCCTTTAAAAGACTAGTTTAAGGACCCACTAAAATTTACAAGTTGGTTGGTGGTGATATGTATAAAGCACTTTTAAAACAAAAAGGTGAGATTTAATTTCTCTACTTCCTTGGATTTCTACAACAAGCAGTCTTTTTGAGTGAGAGAGTTAAGAGACATGTTTGTTTTTAAAATCAAGTCAAGGGTTAAATTATTTGTACGGAGATTTATATGGAATTAGGACCAAAGCTTAATGCACAGCAGAGTGTGAGAGGCCAGGGCAATATCCACAGAAAGGCCAGTGGTCAGCTGATGGTCCACCAGAGAATTTGAAAATTTTCTAACTTCCAGAAAGGGCAACTTGCCAGCAAAAAATGTTAGGCATACAGGGAGATGATGGGAAATGTACTCCTTTTCCTAACTCTCACGCCAGAAAAACTAAAATTAGATAATACAGAAGTTCTCTTTGGAGGCCAAATTATTTCTTTCTATTAGTCTCAGAACACACTATGTTTGTCTGAAAGAAATACACTCAGCTGCCTCTTTTCAAGTCTATCGCAAACTGTCTTCTCTCTTGTCTATGGCAGTCATTTTGTTTTGACTGAAGATTAATGGGACTAAAAAGAGGCAGGGCTTGAACCAGGGGACACAATTGGGTCATTTACACAATTCATCTGCATAAAGCTGCTTCCAGTTCACCCAACCCTCTTCAGGAAAGAGTAGAAAGGAGAGTGTGTCTTAACTCTGATCGCAAACCTTGGCAACATGCCTTTCACTACGCACCTAATTTTCTAGATCTCTTTAAATTGGGTCAGAAATCAGAAGGTTAGAGGTTAACAAGTATCTTTTTAGTTCAAAACCGTCTCTGAGGAAAGACTCAAAAGAACCTAAAATAATTGTGTGCATTCAATTCCTCCTTAAAAAGTTAAGTTTGAATGCGGCTGTTAACATCTAAAAGAAGTTTCTCCAATGATCTTTAAAAGAGGTTAAAAAAGAAAAAAAGTAGGAAATGTATATTTTCAAAATATCTTTTATAATCTATTTCTATTCCCCACAAAACAAATCAGAATGAAACAAAATAAAGAGCCCAGTTAACATGTTTAGTAAAAAAGCCCTCACTACATACAAGAATGTTCTTATTACATATAAATACTGAATATGTTACAGAGATGTACTTGATCATTGGGAAAGGGAAGGGAGAATCAACAAATTTGGGGGGAATGCAGTTAGTTGTGAGGGCAAAATGTCAATTTTGGTTTTTACCTTGCACCATCCTCAGAAATAATTCCCAGGTATTAACACAAGTATTGGCAGAATATTGGTATTAGATTACCTCAAGTCTAAGTGGAAGCTGTTTAAGTTTGGGCAAGATATTTGCTTCTCTAAGCATCATTTATAACTGTTAGTTATTCATAAAATGGGAACAATTATCATAGCTACCATAGGGGAATGGTTTGAGGATTAATTTTAATTTTTATCTTTTTAATTTTGAGACAGAGTCTTACTATGTTGCCCTCAGTAGCGTGCTGTGGCATCACAGCTTACAGCAACCTCAAACTCTTGGGCTTAAGCGATTCTCTTGCATCAGCCTCCCAAGTACCTGGGACTACAGGTGCCTGCCACAACACCTGGCTATTTGTTGTTGTTGTTGTTGTTGTCATTGTTTTTCAGGACTGGGTTGGGTTTGAACTGGCCAGTCTTGGTATGTGTGGACAGCGCCCTAACCACTGAACTATAGGTACTGAGCAGAGGATTAATTTTTAAAAGTCTGGCCCTCGGTTAGTACTCGCTTTTTTTTTTTTTAATTGAGTCTCATTACATTTACAAAATGGATATTAATTGGCTTGGTTGTGGAGGCCTTGATAAAAGCATGGAAGTAATGAAGAGCAAACAAATTCTTGAATATAACTACATATAACTGTAAGTCTTCTATGTACTAAAGAAACTAACCAAAATTAAGAGACAAAGGAAAAACTAGAAACGATATTATTAAGAAAACATTTACCACTTTTTACATGAATATTTCACAAATTAATGAGTAAAATAGTAGGATTCCGATAGACAATTCAGTAAAAAACCTAAATCAATAATTTCTATAATAAGGAAATGTAATTTTTGGATGATCACAATGCCAGAGTCTAACATCCACAGAGCTCAGGAACCTTGTCAGAGTTGTTTAGTGTGGCATCTCCAGAATCCTTGACACAGCCCAGGGCATAACAGATCCCCCTGCCAATACTTCATTATTTAATAGAAAAACCTTCCTCTTTGCTCTCAAAGAAATACAACTTTAAGCAAGTAGAGAAGAAAACAACACTAGGTATTAAAAAAATTATATATGCACAATTGTTTATTCAAACTGATTTATGTAATAGAAACACTGAGGAAAACTAAATATACACATATGAGAGGAAAGACAAGTTTTCATCTTACAACAGGAAAAAACTAATTCTAATTTTTCTCCTTCCAACATTAATTTTAAAGACATAGAAAAAAAATACTTCTGTTTCAAACATTCTTATTTACACTTCTATAAACCTAAAAGTATAAAACACTCTGCATGGGCTGCTTTGCTATTTTCTCTTTTGAGACAGAGTCTCAAGCCGTCACCCTGGGTAGAGTGCCGTGGCATCACAGCTCACAGCAACCTCAAACTCCTGAGCTTAAGCGATTCTCTTGCCTCAGCCTCCCAAGCAGCTGGGACTACAGACACCTGCCACAATGCCTGGCCATTTTTTGGTTGTAGCTGTCATTGTTTGGCAGACTTGGGCTGGATTTGATCCCACCAGCTCCAGTTCATGTGGCTCATGCCCCAGCCCCTTGAGCTACAGGAGCAGGCCTGCTTTGCTATTTTCATGAGACTTGGATTTAGTGCGAAACAAAAAGAGATGTCAGTCAGGCACTTAACAGCGACTTTTTTCTCTAACCCTTTTCTATTGCAATAATAAGTAGGTCAGAACTATGACTACCTTTACTCGAACCCAAGGAGTGTTGAAGTTTTATCCTCCCTGTTTAACTTTGGCCTCATTCCCGTATCTCTCCTTGCTGCTCACTTAATACTCTCCACTAAAAAGAAAGGGAAAGAAGGAAAGAAGGGAGGGAGGCAGGGAGAAAGAAAGAAGGAAAGGAAGAAAGGAGAGAGGGAGGGCAGGAGGGAAGGAAGGAAAAGAGGGAGGGAAGGAGGAGGGAAAGAACTTCAAGGACACACAGAAAACAGTTCACAGAAAAGGAGGCAGAGGGTCCACAAAAATACTAAAGGGCTTCTGAGCAGAGTGCAATGGACAGATGTCCTATACTCTCAGGTGGCCATGGTCCTCTGCTCAACTTCTCAACATCTTCCTCCTGTGAGTGATTGGTGGAGGAAGCCTATGCTAGCCAGAAGGCTAAAGAACAGTAGAGTGAGTAGTGATATGGTTTAATGTGTCACCTCCAAAATTCATACTGAAGGCTTGGCACCTGTGGCTCAATGGGCTAGGGCGTCAGCCATGTACACCTGAGCTGGTGGGTTCGAATCCAGCCCAGGCCCGCCAAACAACAATGATGGCTGCAACCAAAAAATGGCCGGGTGTTGTAGTGAGCGCCTGTAGTCTCAGCTGCTTGGGAGGCAGAGGCAGGAGACTCGCTTGAGCCCAGGAATTGGAGGTTGCTGTGAGCTGTGATGCCATAGCACTCTACCCAGGGTGACAGCTTGAGGCTCTATCTCAAAAAAAAAAATTCATATTGAAAAATAATCCCTACTCTGGCTGTATAAAAAGTGGGACCTTTTTGGCTGGGCATGGTGGCTCATGCCTATAATCCTAGCCCTCTGGGAGCCCAAGGTGGGTGGATGCTGGAGCTCAGGAGTTCCAGACTAGCCTGAGCAACATAGTGAGACCCTTTCTCTACTAAAAATAGAAAAATTAGCCAGGTGTCATGGCAGGCACCTGTAACTCAGCTTCTCAGGAGGCTAAGGCAAGAGGATTGCTTAAATCTAGGAGTCTGAGCTTGTGGTGAACTAGGCTGACACCAGGGTACTCCAGCCTGGCAACAGAATGAGACAATATCTAAAAAAAAAAAAAAAAAAAAAAAATGTGTGAGACCATTTTGGAAGTGATTAAAGCCTAGGGTTTTTGGCTCCATTAATGAACGGATTCGTCCCTCATGAAAGGGCTGAGGGAACTAGCTTAGATCTCTCTTTTTGCCCTTTCATCCCCTCTGACAGATGAGTATCCAGTGTTCATCCCTCCTGAGGGTTCAGCAGCAAGGCACTATCTTGGATACAGACACCAGGCTTTCACCAGACATCAAGTGCTAGTACTTTGATCTTGGACTTCCCAGCCTCTAGAGCCGTGAGAAATAAATTTCTATTCTTTATAAATCACCTAGTCTAAGTTATTTTGCTATACCAATAGAAATAGACTAGGACAGATACAGTCCCCCTTCAAAATTCATTTCTACCTGGAACCTGTGACTGTGACCTTATTTAGAAATGGGGTCTTTGCAGATGCAATCAAGTTCAGATGAGGTCATACTGGGTTACAGGGAGCCCTAAACCAGTGGCTGGGGTTTTTATAAGAAGAGGGAGATTTGGACACAGAGGCACACAGGGGAAGGAAGCCAGGTGATGATGAAGGCAGAGATTGGAGTTAAGCTGCTGTGAAACCAAGGGATTCCTGGAACCATCACAAATTGAAAGAAGCAAGGAAGGATTCAGGTATTTCCCTAAAGCCTTTGGAGAAAGTGTTGCCCTGAATAACTTAGTTTCAGACTTTTAGCTCCAAGAGCATGACAGAATAACTTTCTGGTTTTCTAAGTCAGCCAATGTGTGACCCTTTGTCACAGCAGCCAGTAGTAGTACTAGGACAGAAACTGGCACTGTGGGTCTCAAAGGGACACAGACATTGGCAAACCTGCTGCTCATCGGGGTCCTCACCCAGAAGCATCCTGGAGCTTGTATTGTTGAGATCTAGACTGGAGGTCCTCACGGTGGAGGACACACTGGTCGGGGCACTCTACAAACCTGGCCCTCGAGAACCCCACTGAAGGTGGCAGTGGCTGAAGGTCAGCATGAAGAGTGCAGGGATCTTTGTGATCTCTCCCATCTATAACCAATGAAAACCATTTTCCAGGGCCCCATTTCTTGCATCACTAGATCAGAAACTACACACCGTCCCTATCTGTCTCTAAGAATGGCAGGTGATTAGAACACACAAGAGCCTTAAGAACATTTATTCTGAGGGCCTCATTTCATGGCTAAGGGAACAGCCTCAGAAGAGTTGAGTGTGTCCACCCAAGTCACAGCTCTGCTGGGGCAGGCCCAGCACTGGAATCTTGTTCTCCTGACTCCAGATAGCACTCTCTCCGCTGGCAAATACTTTCCCTGTCTAGCTAGTGTTCAGGGTGATGATCCCACTGCTCAAGAAGATAGGAAAAAGAATAAAGAGACAGGCTCTGTCCTTGGAATTAAATTCAGTTGTTTCAACATCTCTCTGTCTCTCTCTGATGAAGGCGGGCAAGAGTTGAGTCTTTATTCATCATCCTGTTTCTGTCAGGATTCCCAAGAGAAACAGAAGGAGCAGGACACAGAGGGAGGAGAGGGAGAGACAGGCATTTATTTTGAGGAATTGGTTCCTGTGATTGTGTGGGGCAGCTGGCAGGCTGGGAACTGAGGCAGCATTTCTACGTTACAGTCTTGAGGCAGAATCCTTCTCTTCTAGGAACCAGCAGAGTTTACTCTTAAGGCTTTTAACTGATTAGACGGGACCCACCATGTCGTGGAGAATAGTAATCTCCTTAAAGTCAACTGATTTTAATATTAATCATGTCTACAAAATGTTTTCACAGCAACATTTAGATAGTGTTTGATCAAACAACTGGGCCCTGTAGCCTCACTTCGTTGACATATGAAACTAACCATCTCCCATGTCCAGCATTTCATGCATATATTCCAGTTCCTGTCGCATGGATTTCTCTGGCTTCCATTCATCCCTCAGGTCACAGCTCAGTGGAGCCTTCCCTGATCCCCACTGCTAATTAAATAAGTCAAACTCAAGTCAGTATGATGTTTGGTTTTCTTCATACCTCTTACCACCTCACTATGTTGTTCTTGTATTTTTGGTTCACCTGTTCATTTCTTGTCTCCTTCCTACAATGAGAACAGGAAGCCTTGTCTGCCTTGTTCATCACCTTATCCTCAGAAGCAATTGACTGTAAGGGTTGAGGACATGGAAGCTGGCCATGGGCTGTGCAAGTTAAATCTAAGCCTTGTCATTTAAGAGCTGTCTCACTTGGGAAAGTTACCCCATCTCTCTAGGCCATGGTTTTCTCATTGTCAAAAGTGGCATGAGGCTATTTAATGAGTAGGATTATTGCTGTGATTAAATGAACTGATAGATGTAAAGCCAGAAGGGGGCATGGCAATGACTGAGTGTGATGTGAGCAATCAAGTTACTATTGTAGTTGGAACTTAAGTACATCTGTGTTGGAAATGTGACTGGATTGCAGTGCCTCTTGGCACCTGGCTCCTGCTTTGCCCCACCGTATCTCATTTTGCTCCACTGGAATCCGCTCTCACACAGGAATCCTCCTGGTAAAAATGTCTTTAAATCCTCTCTGCTCCCTCTCTGCAGGCCTTTCTCTATATTGCTGCCCAGCGCCCCACTTCTTCATATGACGAGCATTTCAGCTGATATGCTTTATAATATTAGCATGCAAGTTTTCAAAAATTATTATTCTAGTTATCTCAGAATGTATTTAACTTGGAGACAAATATTACCTTGCTGAAAAAAGTAAAAATGTATTCTCCATGGATTCGCCTGACCAGATATTAAGACATAATACTTATGCATGGTAATAACAATATGCTAGAACTGGCACAGAAACAGGTTAAGGTACCAACGATACAGAATAGGGAGCTCAGAAACAAATCTATGAGTAAAGGACCTTGAAATCTATGAGTAGAGGACCTTGATGCAGGGTAAACATGCCACCATGAAGTGCGGCAGTCAGTGTTGGGGAAATTGGGAGAAGATGGCTATTACACCTAAAACTTTCAATATCTAAACTATAAAGTAACTCTTGAGAAACAAAAAGAAAAACATGCTAACTTGATAGAAAAATGAGCAGAGCATGTTGGTCCTATACCTTAGAGGAATTCTTGGGCAGGTACAAGAGGAGTTGTCTATACAGGGTGACCATAAAGTTCGTGCACAATGTAAAAGAGACAAGTATTTTAGATTGTACACCAACTTTATGGACAACCTGTGGTTTGCCCATAAAGGTTTTCATCACAGTGTTATCAGAGCAGGGAGCCCAAGGGAAGCTAGCTGTCATCACCAGGGAATTGAGAAATGAAACATGATGGACACACAATATGGAATATTGTGCAGAAGTAAAAATGGGGACAAGATGAACAAATAGCTCAGTGGATAGATCTTAAAACATAACACTGAGCAAAAAGAAAGAGTAAGAAACAGAAGAAAGGCTGTACCACAACCCATATGTGAGTTAAACATAGGTACACAAACAAACAACACTATTTACTAGATTCCTATACTTCAGACATAGTCAATGATATATGTCAAACACGTTTGAAGCATGACTGTGGGAGAGGGGAATGGTACTTACTAGACACTAGTCTTGGACCAAAGACAGCATGTCAAACCCTGACGAGTATTCTCCTCTCAACTCTCTGCTCCGAGACAGGGCTGCACAGACATCTGGCTTTTCTGCACATCTTGTGATCAGAGGCAGTGGTATGTTTACCTATGTCCAGGTACTCTCCTCATAGATTTGCTCTGCTTTGCTCAAGGGCCTTTGTACAGAGAAAAGTCTTGGAAGATGGAGATAGTGTCTCCTTCTGGAGCAGAGGGCAGATTGTTTGCTGGTACATTAATATCTTAGGATGAGCAAACCTTCATATCAAATTTCAAAGGAAGTTAATTATAGAAAAAGGCATTTTAAAAGGTCTAGTAAATACTTGTTTTAAAAAGTATCTCACCCCTCACTGTTCTCTTAGATTAAGTGTAGAGTCTATATAGTGGGTATCCATGGGAACCACAATTTAGAAAAGTAGCACCGTCTTATCTACCTCTCCCTCCCCCCCCTCCTCTGGCCACTCCAGCATCATTCCCACTAGCCAGTGTAAGGACAAATGAGAGGTTGGATGAAGTTTAAATAAAATTGTTCTCCCCAAAATATTAGATCCTTCCATTTTTAATATAGCCCTCAAAGTTTTTATCATTATTCTTGTCCCTCAAGTTGTAGCTCCGTTGTGAATTCCTTGTATTGATATGTAGTATTTACTGTGAAAAATACAATAAATATTTTTTATTCTACTTAAAATCCTGCTTGTATGAATTATGATCAAAAGTTATGAGTCTTAAGTCAATGTACTCTCTGGCCCTGAAGAGAGCAAATATCTTAGTTAAAAGGCTGGCAAACACTCCACATGGTGAAGGAAAGGTTAGAGAACCAAACACTGCAGAGTGAAAAATGAAAAACGTTCCATATTCAAATGCCCTCTGGGAAGGGACATTGATACCTGAGAGCATTTATCTCTGCAAAGGAGAGAAAAAGAGACTAATCCACCTTTACACCATCAGATAGTATAAGATTTAGAACTGTACTTTATTCAGTGTGAATTCTAATTTACAATAAAATAATTTAGTAAACTTTAATAAACTAATAAAATAATTTAGGCAACAAATGGCTTCCTTTGCTTCTATTTCCCCATGGGCTATTTAGCAAGAGGAAATGACTTCTAATTTTTCATGTTTGTCTCTGCATAGCACTGTGGGGAAGTCAGATCTTGAGAACATGTGTAAAGATGGTCTTTACCTTACCTTAGTACGGAAAGAGGGAAGAGCCCCTATTGGGGCTACACAGGGCACAAGGTCTGTACATGTGTCTGGGTCCTATGTCTCTTATGACTGGGATGAACAGTTGGATGGACGCAGAACTGGAAATTCAGCATTGCCTAAGGTAGGGGTCAAGCTGAGTTTAAATGATGAGTCTCTTCTTGGTTTTCTAGATTTTATACTCTTCCAATGAAAGAAAAGTGTGTGGTTGCCTCCATTCTGTATGAAGCACAATTGTGGCACAATTCAATGTCAGTCACCTGTGAGCTGGCCTCCCTCTTGTCGCAGCCTTATATTGACTAGCTCATATACACTATCTGGTGCAGACAGCTGTAGCAAGGAAGGCAACAGTTGGCTTTAATCAACACCTGACCCTATGGGGGGGTACTTCCTTAAGAAGTGATTGTGGGTGTGGCTAAATACTCTTCTGCTACTGCCTAATTCAGCTTAAAAACTAATTTCCAAAACAGATCATATCTACATCTTGATCACGTTCATTATACCCCTCTGGATACATATCAGATTTCACCTTTCTGCAATATTTTATTTATATGGGCCTACAAAGGCCAAATGTATACTAAATTGAAACCAGTACTTTTGTAGTTAGTATACAATGTGTTTAGCTGTGGTTTTCCTCCCTTAAAGAGGAAAAAATTGAGTTTTTCCAATTAACTGTCTCTGATGCCCAGTTAACTATTCAGTTTTGCTTGGGCTTTAATGGAGTCACTTAGGTTTTAAATTTAAAAATATATTTTCTTTTTTTTTTATTGAATTATAGCTGTGTACATTAGTTCAATCATGGGGTACAGTGTGCGGGCTTCACATGCAATCTGAGATATTTTTATCAACCTGATTGACATACCATTCAAATTACACCATGTAGTTGTTACCTTAGAGATACAAAGGAAAGATGAAAAGACACAGATACTAACACCCAAACCTTTCTCCTATACTTTGATTGTTTACTATGTCCTTTCTTACTAGGACACTCAAAATGTATCTTCTTAGAATTATTATTAGAAAAACAACTGGGAAAAGTGAACCATCCAAATGAAGACACAAACTGTAATTAACACCAAAAAAAAGAACTGGATAAAGAATTACCATCAAAGTTTCAAATTTAAAGAGAAAGAAATTCAATACAGAAGATAAGGGAAGAGAGAAGGCAAACTAGCTCTTTTTCAACTTTTGTGGAAGAACCCCTGGCCTCAAGCTTTAAAGATTACCACCGGAAGCCCCAAAGGAGCTCCCTCTGGCCTTCTCTGAGGATCCAGCAGACCCCACAATTGAATGCTGAATCTTTGTGTGCTAGGTAGGATTATTTATCAGGGATTTTGTTTTGTCTGGGTTTTCAATGGCCCAGCCCCAGCTGTACATTTGGGGACAGACCACAGCTTCAGTCAACAGAGGGTTTGTAGCTATCCATTCGGAAGCTTCCCTCCCCCTGCAGGGATGGAGTAATTAACAGACCATTAAGTCACTTCGGCTTTATTGAGGAGGATACCGTGCAGGTCATTTCTTTGAACACTTTTGTTCTGGAAGGAAATTACAGGATTGTTTTATGTTTAGAACACAAGCCTGGTGAACTCTGGAGTCCAGAGGCAAGTTTCTGCAGCTTGGGGAGCGACGAAGGCAAGGCAGAAAAGGACTCTAATTCCATTAAATAAAGATTTCCTCCAACCTACCCTCTCTTTTTATTTTCTTCTTTAAAAAACCAGTTAGAAGAGAAACGATTTGCTCATTTGCAAATAACTAATGGGGAGGTGAATTATGGAGATGCCCCAGACTGAAGTTTATCTCTGTGTCAATAAATCTCTAAACAACTGCGACGAAACTACGTACCGCCACCATTGCTTCTTTTTATTTTCCTATCAATCAAAGGCATCTGTTCCTGTCCTCTCTAGTAGAGGTAATGGGCAGTGAGTTTTCAAGCATCCGAAAAAGCTGGAAAGACGAGCGTGCAGAGCTTGTGTTTTGTGCGGCCAGTGGAGTTTTTACTATCTGGTTGGACTTGGGGGACTAAGGCGACCGGTGGTGTTCTCCTGCGAAGCTCTGAGGGCCCCTGAACAGGGGCTGTTTCTTCTGCATTTGAATGTCTCACTTCTCCTCCTGTTTTACTATCTTTTTTTTTCTTTTTACCCTCTGGTGCCCTCACAAAGCCTGTTACATCAGAAGCGCTCAGAAAACGTTTATTGCTTAAGTGGGGGAAGATTAAGTGAGACCCCCAAGGCAGCAATGCAAGGTTCACTGGAACGAGGGGTGCTGAATAACTAGAGGAGGAAAGAGTCTCCCTAAAATGTGCGGACTCCAATCTCTATTTCCTCTTGTGGAACTAAGGAACATGCTCACGGCAGGCAGTGCAGCCCTGCCCGGTGCAGAGAGAGGGGGCCCTCCGCACCCAGCTTCTGAAGTTTTCCAGATGCGAGGGGGGTGAGGGGTGCTTGCTTGTAAAACTGTGGTGCCTCCAGAATCAGCCGCCCCACCTGCGCTCGGTCGGTCACAGTCCGCGAGGGAAAGAGACGTCCTGGGGTGGGGGCAGCTATCAAACTTCCTCGAAGGCTCTGGGGGGGACACCTCCCTTCCGCCGCTACTCTCCTGGGGCTAGAGAAACCCAACCTCTTTGCTTCCAGTAATCAAATCAAGGTTCGACATCGAATTCCCAGATCTTCGAACGCCTCCCTCCCCGCTCCCTGGGGCCTAGACCCCAGCACATCTCCCTGACCCCCTCCGCCCCCCCCCCCACACCAGCCTTTCTCTGGGGGGTTAAACTTTCTTTTGCGAGAGCGGGACTGACAATGCCCTAGTGCAGCGCGGAAGCCGCGGGCAGTCCCCGGGCTGTGGTTGGAAACGGACTCCTCACAGGGGCTACGTCTCGGCTTGGTAGTGGGCAGCGAGGCGCCCGGTCCCCGGCGAAGTCCCGGGCAAGGAAAAACGGCTGGGGGCCACCGCCCCCGGCGCCGATCCCGACCCGCTTTCCTTAGCGCAGTTTACAAACTGGGAAGTGTCTGACCCGGCTGCGCGTGGGGCGCAGGAACCGAGAGGCCAGAGCGCCCTCCCCCTGAGCTCCAGTCTGGGTTTATTGGAGCTTATTATTGTTTTTGTTTTCCCTTCTCCCAGTTTCCATAAATGCTTAGGTATTTCGAGGCTTTCTGCAGGTGCCTGCGCAAAGTTGGGCGTGGCTCCGCGGAATGTCTCTCCAGGGCGTCTTTTCTTTTGTCGTCTGCGTCCTCGCCCCTCTGTCTCTGTCCTGCACCGCCCCGGAGCAGCGAGGAGTCGGGGTAGAGTCCTGGAGACTCACTCTTCCCACGGGACACAGCCCAAAGTCCGGCACCCGCAGCCCGGTGAGGAGCTGGGGTCTCGCTCCCGGCTCCCGGCTCTCACCGCCCGGTGCCGCCCAGCGCGAGAGGCGCCCGGCACCCAGCGGGTGGGCGGCGAAGGGCGGGGCGCCGGGGCCACAGCCCGCGCGGACTCCAGCTGCCCTCCCGCACTGCCCTCGGCTCTCCCCCCACCCCACCCTCTCCGGGTCCCTCGCAGCCCTGCGACTGCAGTGCCCAGAGAGGCTTTCATTCAAAAGGGGACATTCAAGTAGAAAGCGACTCCGCAGACGGAGTCCTCAGAGTTTGACTCTTGTAGGCTGCTTTTAAGTACTTCGGAGGCCCCAATCTTGCCAGAGGTGGGGGGAGAAGGGGCGCTAGAGGCGGCTGCAGAAGCAGGTGCATCACTCTTTCTCACGGTCCCTTCCTCGGCCTAGCTTTTCCGAAGGACACTTCCAGAGCCTTTTGCAAAGGTGCCTCCTCTCTCTTTTTAACCTGAGGAGCCTGGGACGGGGCAGCTGTAACTAAATGGGGGCCAAATCCAGACGGTCAAGTGGGCCCCAACGAGCTATTTCCTTCGTTTCTCGCCTTTCCCGGCTCGGATTCTGTGCAGGTGTAGGGTGAGGGACGGCCCTTGGGTAGCCTGGGACCAGTCTCCCTCTCCACGCCCCCGCGAGAGATGCCCCAGTGACGAGCTGACTCCCCAGATCTGTCAGTGCCAGAAAAGTCCCTTTAGACCCGGACCCGCGGAGCCTGCACGATCCCGGGGGCATGTGCAGGATGGGGAGGCCCCGCGGGTCCGGCCTCAGGGCCAGTCTGGAGTCCCACATAGGGTGGGGGCCAGCGTTGCAGGGAAGTCTCAAGAGCTTTCCGATCTCGGCGGAAGCCCCGGGAGCTCCCCCCTTAACCTGCGAGGTGGGAACAGTCATCCCTGCGTCCCAGCAGCAGGCAGGAAGATGACAAGGGGGGTGCCCGGAAGACTCTGGAAGGAAGCAGCAAAGAGCAATTAAACCTGGTGTCTTGAGCCGGGTGTCGGGGGATCTACCGCCTCCCTAAGGGAGGGGTTTTCGTTATTTCCTCTGAGGGGATCAGTATAGGCACAAAACTTTACTGGACCCAGCCGCTGAAAAAAAAAAAGAAGTTTGAGGAGACACTTTCACTTCCATCTTGGCCACATTAGGCCACGTCTCTCCGCCCTTTGGCGGACATAACCCCAAGGCCTGGGCGGAACAAAGATCTGATGGGCCCGCGGAGCCAGCCCCGCTTTCCCTTTCTTAGTGTGACTTTCTTCTATCCGCGAGGCAGGAGGAAGTGACAAGAGGTTTCCAGTGTGGCCTTCTCAAGGTGTCTTCGCCCACAAGTCCTTCGCTATCCTTTTAAATGTAAATCAGCATTTAATCTAGAATGAAAGGATCGCCGTCATTTTGCTTCTAGATTAAATTAAAAACTACTTTAAACTTTCTAACTTTGGAGAAAGTGACACACTTACAATGAAAAAATAATTCCGCCAATAACCATTTTCACCTTAACATGAAACTTGTTTCTGGCCTTGATAATTTGAAAATTTAACAAGAAATACAATAAAAGTAAAAGCCTGCTGGCAAACTCCCATCCTCAGAGGACCGCTCCGACCGCGGCGCCGTGGAAAGCCTGGTGGTGATTGCTACTTCTAAGAAATACTAAGACACTCGGGACGAACTAGTTCCTAAATCCCCTTTCTCCCTGTGTTCCTTTTCTTGAAGAAATCCTCTCTCCTAGTCTCTGGGTCAAAGGAGTTTTTGTAATCCTGAAAAGATCTCAGTTCATTGAGGGTATCTTCCTAATGGTAGAAGCAGTGTCTGTTTCCCATTTAAATTAGGGAAGTTGAGGCAGAATTTCCAAGGCTTGCGGTTCCTCTTAGCTCAAGAAAGTGGACTCAAAACTCTTTAAATTGACCACTGCCAGTAACTCAAGGAATTTCTGTCCCAGAGGCATAACTCAAAAGCCACCACTTCCACAGTGTAAAGGGTGAGCTGATTCCTCAGCTCTAGAGAAAGGAGGAATCATAACGCTAGGCCACTCCTGAGTCCCCTAAGCTCTCGCCAGAACCAGGTCTTTGGAAACAGGACTGGAAAGAAGCAAGTGGTTCAGGAGAAAGTCGTTGTCCTGATTGATGAAACTTCTCCCTCCCCTCCCCTTTCTAAATAATAAACTCCAGGAAAGGCTGGAGGGCTGCCTTGTGTTCATTTCAAATAAATCCTCAATAGGCTCGTTCCTCACTCAGAGAAATGAATCACGCTTGGGAAACAGGTGATTATTCCCCCATTTGTCTGCCTAAAAACAGAGCAAATAAACACCCTCCACTGTAGGCCCTCACTTTAGGTCTTCTCCTTGGCTGGGGGGTAGGTGGTGGTGGTGGGAGGGTGACTGTGGGATGGAGGGGATAGAGTTGGACAGCAAGGGAACCCACTGAACTGCCCTTCAGAGCGGAGACTGAGGAAGGTGAGGGTAAATGCTGCCAGGATGGTGCTCTCTTTGCTGGAATCCTGGAAAAATGAGCCTCCCCCTCTTGAAGAGGAGCTTGGGCCTCAACCCACAGTGAGGTGACCTTTTACATCTCATTCAGAAGTAAATCCTGGGGTAGTACATTGCAATCAGGGTTCTGTTTTCCTCAGAGGGAAATAAAGGCCTGTGTGGTTGGGGTTATCCTCACTCGAGCTTGATTTCTTGACCTCTTTAAACAAATACGCAAAACCCTCTGGTTTTATACAAACTGTTTGGAAGTGTTACGGAGAAGGGAGAATTGCTGCAGAGAGATAAGTAACTGACTTAAATGACCCAAATTATGGTTGATGTTTATGTATAAGACACCCAATGCATTAAACTAATCTGAGCAGTAGTCTTCTACAGGAACAGAGAAGACAGACATCCTGCTGGAAATCTGCAATGGGAGAGCAGGTTTGGGTGGGTGGCTGCCTGGTCCCTGAGGTCTCACCGCAGAAAGGCCTTCCCTTTCTCGGCAGTGGGTGCTGCCTGGGGGCAGGCAGACCCGTTAAGTATTTGATTATTTTCTAGAACCATTCTAAGTTGACTTTTAAAACATACACTGGATTTTAATTTGGGGCGGGACAGGGGAGACCATGAGGTCACTTCGAACTGAAAAGAAGTTAACTTACTGCTTCATTCTTTCCCTTGCCAACACAGCCTGGGCAGTCACCACTCTGCCTCTCATTTCCTGTCACTTTGAGTTTCCAGATTACTTTCGTTTTTTCCTTAAATCTCAGTTGCTGAGTTTATGAGGGTCTGATTACTGCAGATAAATAAGGAGCTAAAATAGCATGAGACTATGAAGGTGGACAGTGCCCCATTTGAAAGACATTTAGTTGCAGTAATTAGCACCAATTTACCCATCCTCTTTACCTACGATCCTCATGGAAAAATCTTCCCATCTGCTCATCCATCCAAGCCCCTCACCCACAGCCAGATTCACCCTACCCACATCTGTTAAGATTTTAGGCAGAGGCAAAGCCAGGATTTAAAGGTTCTTTTTTATTTGAAATCTCATCCAGAAACACTGGTTATTAATAAATATATCATAGTTATCAAGAATATATAAAAAATAAAGACAGGTATTGTCTTTGAGGCCCTAACAAAATATTTCAAGCAAATGTCCAGGAAAATAAAAACGGCACCCCTCCTCCAACCACACTAAATTTTCAAAGCTGATGATAGAGAGAGCCAACCCCGCATGCAGAATAAGTGAGCAAGGCGGGTGGGGCAAGCTAGTAGAGGGAGATCAGGGTTTTGCAATCCTGGGCCCCTAAGACGGCAGTGGGAGGTTTGGAATGAAGTTTGAAGGGGTGGGGGTGGGGAAGAAGCGCGTGTGCGTGAGTGTGGGTCTTTGCACTCTGCCCCTTTTTCATTTCATACAACCACAGACAGATATATGGAGTACTTCGGAGAATTCACTAATAAATCCTTGTTACAAGGAACACGGCACCACGGCCTGCACAACATGTTTAGACAATATTCATTTAGAAGCGTGCATGCATTCTTTTGACCTACACTGCGTCGAAAGGAAAACACACGTAGGTGTCAAGACCTGGATCCGAGTTGAGATTCAAAACTTGGGTCTTGCTATCTCTTCTCTCTCCCTCTCTCTCCCCTCTTTCTTCTCTCTCTCTCTCTCTCTCTCTCTCTCTCCATTGTCTCTAGAAAAACTATGGCGAGGACGGAGACAATCATATTTGCATCCATCTCAAGGAATTATTTACATTTGTTTTGCACAAACAGGATGGCTATCTTTTTCCAAAGTGAGAAAAATACAGCCAACCCGGAAAGTCCCTTTGCAAGTTTTTAACTACATCGATCCCGTCTTTATACAACAAATGCAGTTTTGACAAAAGTATATGGCAGTGAAAAATACTGGCGCTGCAAAGGGAAAAGAAGCATGCATGCAAAACACACGACCTCTGGTTCGAGTCCCCCTTCGCCACCACCTAGAATTGCAGTTTAGTTTTGATCCTTTCCCTCCGGGAATCAAGTGGGGCCGGGGATCTCTCAGACAGCGTGGGAGGCCGCGGGGTCCCGCGCCCGCCCTCCCGTGGCCCGAGCCCGCAGCCTCCCTCTTCCCTCTTGGCCCGGCCCTGCGGCCCCTCCCGCCGCTCTCCCGCGTCCTAGCAGCCGGGCGGGCCCGCTGCTCACTTGAGCAAGTCCTTGGACTCTGCGGACAGCCGGGCCATGTTGGCGGTGGAGAGAGCAGACAGGTGCGGCGGCGGCGGCATCTGGCAAATGGTGCAGGGACAGGGCAGCCCGGCCCAGTGCTGGAAGCCGCTGCCCAGCTGCAGCGCGGGCGGCGTGGAGGGCGCCTTGAGCAGCGAGTGCGGAGGCCGAATGGTGCCGAGGGCGGGCAGTGAGGCCGCCGACAGTGGTGACGAGGCGTTGCCAGACGAGAGTGCGCTGCCCAGGATGGGGTGCACCGGGTGCACGGCGTTGGCCGCGTGCGCCGGGTGGCCGGCCGAGTGGCCCACGGTCCCACAGTGGAAGGCCGAGTGGTGGCCCCCGTAGATCTCGCCAACCAGCCTCTTCATCTCCTCCAGCGAGCTGGTGAGCATGAGGATGTAGTTCCTGGCCAGCAGGAGGGTAGCGATCTTGGAGAGTTTGCGCACCGAGGGCCCGTGTGCGTAGGGCATGACCTCGCGCAGCCCGTCCATGGCGAGGTTCAGGTCGTGCATCCGCTTGCGCTCGCGCCCGTTGATCTTCAGCCTCAGCTGCTGTAGGTCCTGCTCCGACAGCTGCTTCTTGATTTTGTACTTGCTGCTTTCCCCCGCGGCCTTGGCGCCAGCCCGCGAGAGGCTTTCCCCGGGCATCTTCTGCACCATGTCGCTCTGCGTGGACGAGACTGAGTTGAGACGGCTCTCCTGGTGGTGGTGGTGGCGGTGGTGATGGTCCCTCAGGTACATCTCATCCATGTCCGGAGAGGAAGCTCTGCTGGAGACAGAGCTCGAATCAGAATTCATTTTATTGCAAGGGATGCGGCCCTACCGTGGGGAGGCTTTAGGCGGGAAATTAAAGAAAATCTTGAATTAAGAACAAATTCTGCACAGCCGAGCAACCCACTTCTCAGCAGCGATACGTGAGAAGAAAAGCTGAGACAGTCAGAGCCTCTGCCCGCCTCTTTCCCTCCCCACTCCCCTCTCTGGGGTTAGGCTGTTTCCTGGACAGCTAGTTGGTGTGAGCTTGAACTAACCTCTCGCAGAAAAAAGAGGGGCTTTTATAGAGCTGCAGCGGAGAAAAGAGACAAAAGGAGCCCTCCTATCTATCCTGGGCTGGTTCGGATGACGTGCCATCATTCAGGGCGGTGCGCTTTGCTTTAGCAAGGGTTCCCATTCATATTCATCGTGGGGCCGCCCAGGGACACCTCTGCTCCGAACCGCTAGGAGCCCCCAGGCACAAAACCTGATTGACACTCTCAGCTCTCCAGCTCACGCCTTCCTGGTTTTGTTTTTTTTTATAAATACTTTCTTCCACCCCACTCCCCCCTCCCTTTCTCAATTTCCTTAACCAAATCACACATCAGGAACCGAAGGAAGGGGGACGAAGCCGGCCAGGAATGGAAATATTCTGTCTCCTTCTTTTCATAGCTGCTCCCAAGTTTAGAGAAATGTGGGCAAAAAGAGGACGTAGCAGAAAGGTTTGAGGGACAGAGGTGCAGACGGAGGGCAGGTTCACCCAGCCGGGGTGGAGGGGTGGGGGGGCTGTATGTTGAGGTTGGCTGTCTGAAAGCTTCCTTCCTTACTGAACAAGCGTCTGAAACACTGCCATTCTGTCGATTTTGTTTATTGGATCCTGCTGGTATAGTTGTAAGTGGATGTCCCTATTTGGTGATGGGTTTGCTCTTGACACTATTGTGGGAAAAGGTCTCTTTCCTTGCCTCTTCTTTGGTTTCAAAACAAGGATTACTGAAATAACTTCGGTTCTTCACAATTCTCTAACTTCTTAGATTCTTCTTCTTCTAAAACTGAGAGGAAAAAAAGGAATCGAAGGCTATGCGAAACGCGATTTGGGAAGAGGGGGACGAAAAGGCTCGGGAACAGGGAGGGTAGTTTTGGGGGGATCGGAAAGGCTCCTGAGCTCCTCGGAGAGATTGTTCCCGCTCCAGGCTTCCACGACCCGAGCACTAGCGGGAGGCGGTGGGCGCCCCAAGCTGCGCCGCCTCTGGCCACCCTGCGGGAGCAACGGAGCATCTGCCCCTCAGCGCCTGCCGGTCCAGCGCGGGCGGGTCCACCTGGATGGTGCTGACCTACGCCTGTGGACAAGGAAAAGCGGAAGCTCAGGGTCGAATAACACACCATGGGGGTTTCGTGTGTGTGTGTGTGTGTGTGTGTGTGTGTGGTTCGACAACGAAGGGACCTGGAGAGCCCCTTGTGTGTACGCGCACGGGCGCTGCGATCTAGCGCAGACTCGTTTCTGAGGATAAAAGGAAGGCTTGGAATTTGGAGCCTTCCGTGGGCGCAGATCTTTCTTCCCGCTTGCTTTTTTGTCCGTCAAGGCTATTTATCTAAGCAGCGCGAGTGGTGGGAAAGCAGAGACCCCCAGCAGGGAGAGAGTAGGGTGGGGGTGGCCTCTAGGAGCACCCGGACACCACCTGGCCCCCGTTTTGGAGGAACCGGAGACAGACGCTAGCTCAGGGCTTGATTGCCTTGATGGAAAGGTCCAAACCGAATCAGTCCCGGAACCTCGGGCAGTTAGGGCCTCTGCCCTGCAGTCACTGCCAGCCCAGGAAGGGGAGGACCCACTTTTCATTGATACAAATCGATCAACAGAAGAAACGTTGTGTCCAGCTTGCACGCTCCACAGGCTGTGTGCCTCATTGACAGCCAGTCACGCTGTGAAAGCCGCCCGGGCCATACCAGCCCGACGCGGAGATGCAACATTGTAACGAATGCTTCCCGACACCGAAGTTGGCTTGTCTGTAAAAGAAAGAAAATGACCCACAGCCCCTTGTCAAAGCCAGGACGTCAATGCTCTTGAAGACTCTGACACAAGCCTCTTCTAACACCTCCACTTCGGTGGAAGCAAAGTTTCTTAAAAGGAAACTAGATTGGACGTGGAAAGATTGATGTCCGAATGCACTCCCAATATCCAAGAATGTTTTTTAATTCACAAGAATCACTTGTTTTTACCTTAAAAAGTGACACAACTCCTGAGCAGCTTAAGGAAAAAAAAAAAAAAGGTTCCAGAACTTCTGCTGTCCCAAGTGACCGAAGCTGGGGAAGCGGCTAGTACCCACCACAACCCTTTGCCGCTCCCCAGCTGATCCAGTGGGAGGAGGCCTGGGAGAAAAAGGGGCTTCCCCGACCTGGGGGGGCACGCAGGCTCAGGGCCCCAGCGTCTCCCAGCCACCTCCCTGACCCACGGGCTTCAGCGTCTTCCTCCGAACTGAAAATGCACCTGAGTTTTGAGTGCAGGAAGTAAGAAAGCATAGTTAGAGCAGAAGGGCTGCAATGAAGGAGTGGAAAAATATGCCACTGCAAGGTATTCCACCTTTTCAAGGAGCCCCGATTTTCGCAGCGGACAACGTAAAATGAAGTTTTAAAGTATCCCCAAATTAGTCGAGAAGGTGGCGGGGGTGGGTAGTCCTCGAAATACAAGCTGAACATCTCCCTTGCAGGGATGGAAAGACGGGGGCTGGGGCTGTGGGAAGCCACTATCCCTTTCTTTGGCCTTTCCGAAGAGAGGGGTGCGTCCTCCCGCCGCGCTGGGCACGGAAGGAGCGCCAGAGCCTTTGCCGGACTCCTCCGCGCTGCGGCCCCTCTGCTTTCTGGAAAGGCCACAATATGTGAGCGTGGGATGGTCCAAGGCTCAGGGCCCAAGCCCAGTAACGCTTTTTAAAGTTGGTTCCCCCATTCCCTCTCCGTTGGAAGGGTTAACAACTTGAACAGGGCAAGTGAATAAAGGTGCCGCAACTTTGCCTGCCATAAAATGGGTTGATAGACTCCAGAGCCCGACACTCACCGCAAACCCGGCTCAGTGGTTGAGCTCACCCTTATCCTTCCTACGAACACTCAAACCGAGAAGCAGCAGAGCAGGTCCGAAGCTCAGGAGGCCAAGCACACGGATTTCTTTCCGAGGACTGTCCCTGCCAGCACCCAGCCGGGGCACGAGAGGGGAGGAGAGAGTAAGGAAGCCTCCGCTGGGCCCCGACTGCATTAGCCCAAAGGGGCTTCAGCCAGAGACGCACCGTGACCTTGGCCCTGGCCAGGGGCCCGTTCAGCGGGCTTAGCCAGGCGAGGAGCTCGAGCTAGTGACCCTGTGGGGGTGCGGGGATAAGCACTCTCCGGCCACACCCAGCGCTCTGGCGACGAGGGAGGGCTGCGTAGCAGAGACCTGGGTCTTTCTCTGGCAACAGGTGGGTCCCAGGGCAGTCGGGCTACTTCCTGGCAAGCCTGCCTCGGCTCTGGGAAGAGCGTGGAGTTCCTCGGCATTCCTACAACACCTGGAAGCAGCGGGTTGGCGCGTGGGTCGGAAGAACTGCTCTGACGGCCCCGCGCACCGGGCACAGAGTCCCGGTTCTGCAACCTCAGCCTCAGTAGCTTTGGAATCCTGGGGACTACGCGCTTGGGAAGCTGCTCCCTCTCGCCGACACCCCCTCCATTCCAGATCGCCCTGGACCTTCTCTTACCTGCTGCCCAGCGCGTGCCGCTCGGTGCCCAGCGCCCACCGCTCCGCGCTTTAGCCACCGAGTTCCTCTTGAGTAGCTGCAGGCTCTGCGGAGGCCGCGGCGGTTTTGGCTCAGGAGCGAACTCCCACCCCCACGCCCCCAATAGTCCAGCAGCAAACGTTGCCGCGCCTGACCTGCCGGGAGGCTTCTGTGAGAACCCAGGCAGTCAGCAACGCCTGGGGGCTCCTCTTGCTCATCAGGCTTCAAACTCGACCCGCAGAAACTGGCCGAGACCCCGTGGGCTTCACCTCCCAACCCAGCCACCCTCCAAAACAAAAAAGAAAAAATTTTGTTTTTTCCTTTGTGCAACCAAGGAAGAGACTAAAAACTAGTTGACCACACGGAGAACTTCTGAAAAAGAACTTTCTTTAGCAGAGTAAAACAAAACGACACAATAACCCTGGGCGGTCGAGTCTTCAGGGCTGTTGGGTTGATCCTGGAAGACAGTACAAAAAAAAAAAAAAAAAAAAAAGGACAATTAAAAAAATTAAATGTCAACCTAAATCGCAGTCAAACTGGGATTATCTCTTCTTGCAGCCACGCATCCCGGGTGACAGAGTGGAGTGTGGCTAGGGTAGCCCACTCTGGGTCCCTACATTAGGAGATACCAAAATCAAAATTCCCACAGGGAAATAGGTGCCATAGGCCATGAGAGGATGGATCTGGATGGACAGTCTAGGGTCATTCAGTTTTCTGGGTTTCTCCCTAGTTTAAATAACATCTTGAAAACTTACTGATCTGGCATTATTTTCCATCATTTTTAAAAGTCTGGTTTTTACAAGAAAAATAGCAGAAGTTGAAGAACAGCAGTATTTTATGAGGCCGTAACTGCTTTTCACAATGTAGGATGAGAGATTGGGAGATGCGAGAATGTTCCAGGACAGCATAAAATGATGAAGGGCTAATTATGTGAATATATAGACAAGTTCATACACTGGCCTCGGAACTAGAAGTTTGATTTTAATGATGCATAAGCAAGCAAGGCTTGCTAGAACTTACAGATTAGTTATAATCATTTAAGGACCTAATAAAGTCAAAGAAGATTATGAACTTTTGGGCTTCATTTTTAGGACTTTGCTCAATTAGTGAGCCTTCTTTAGTATTCATTTTTCCCCCTTTTCTAGTAACATCTGCTCAATTGCCAAAACCTCAACTGAGTTTCCCTTGTAGAAAGCCTATAAATTGAAAACATTTTTTTCCTTGAGACTGGAATGTTTAGGTTGATTTAAATATCACTGGTGATCAATCATGGAAATTGATGAGTGATATAAAAATTTGCCGACTTTTACACACATTCTTGGCATGTGCCCTGAAATTCTGAATTTGTGGCTCTATTAATACCAATACTTTAGAAACCAGTAAGCAGATGATTTCCTAATAGTATTTTATTGTTAATAACTTACTTCTTTTATAAATGGATAGTTAAAGCTGCTGTATACAATTTGATATCTAATATAAAAGCAGTACAGGATACTTAATTCTTCTTTTTGTATTTGGAGCTGATTAGATAATCTCTATGCTATATTCTATTAGATAGTTAAAGACATATTGCTGTACTTTTTGCTGAAGCCCTTAAGGAATTTAGTTATATTTTAGAAATAATTTTCTCATTTACCAAACATCTAATGTCATTTTTTAGTTCAGTAATGTTCAGATTTAGACACAAAGCACATAAATAAATAGATACAAAGAGATTAGGATATAAGAATTTATGAAAAAAGGAAGCGCAGATTAAAAGGATATTTACATTTTTTGACAACAATGACTTAAACTGTCCTTTTATTATAGGTACCTATCCCTGTAAGTATTGAGATGTACATGCACATTTACATAAAGTCAAATACATCAAAATATTTATTTGACGCCCTTTTGCTCTAAATAAAAATGAATAGATTATTTTTCAGATGCTGTTGAATAAAGACAGGTTTTACTAACACACCTGTTTGTAAGAAGAGTTGGATTAGAAATGTTCTCCCAGAAAAAAAAAAAAAAGAAATGTACTCCCACTGGCTTGACTCTTAACCAATAATAGATTTACAAACATTATTTTGAGAAAATTATAAATTAAATTCTGTAACTGAATCTTGAAATGTGAAAATGGCAGTTTTCTAAAACAGACTTTTTAATGGCTAATTGATTTTTATACCCAATTTGTAGTATGAGCCAGGTGGACTTTGCTTCATTTCTAAAAACAACTGAAGATGTAATAAATGCTACATATTCATTAGTTCATTGTATTTAATATTTTTCTATCTATAGATATATTTTTGTTAGCATTACATCGACAGTCTGAACATAAAGTATATAAAACCTAATTATCACCACTCATGATACCAGCTGAATTTTCATTTTCATCTTTATATCATATTATAACATACAATAAAATTTAACAAATTACCCAGGTAATTTAGTCCTGTTTCTCTTTTACTTTGTAGAGAGAGTGGAAGCAAGATGGGGCAAGAGGAAGCAGGCTGGAAAGAAATTATCATTCAATATTTCTAGTTATGTATCGTCCTGTATTTTATTTGTGGCTGTCTCCTGTTTAACAATTGAAATTATATTCTCAACTGTACTATCAAGAGTCTGTACTAAAAACCTCTTGTAAGTTTAGAACATGTTAATTTTATAACAGAGTCATGGAAGTTAATATATTTTCATAACCTGACATGATTTAAGCTGTCTGTGAAAAAACAATGATAATTGTCCAGTTCCTTCTATTTTCCTAGTAATTTTTATGATCTACTCTGTAACCCTTGATAATAAGAAACAGCAGAATATTGGAGTATTTATGTCCACAGATGTGCATATTTCCATTGCATACTTTAAAACAACTTTAGGTTTTTCTTTTTGTTGCAGTAAGTGTAATACATTTGAGTGGACTTTTAGAAAAATAAAACTTTGTGATGAGGGAGAAAAGAAAGAAAAGAAAGGCATGGAAAACACTATGTATATAACCTTTGTTCATAATAAATAAATATAATCCTACCATTAAGTGCATTTTATGGAGTTGTGTGAAAGCACTCCCAAAATATATGTCCACTTTATAAAGTCATGAAAATTGTGACATTGATTCTACTAATTTAATAGAGAACCCATTTGTGGCTATTTTCCAAAGGCAAGTTTGCCCATCTTGTTTCAATCCCCTGTGGACATCACGGTGGTCTGGTTCCCCATTCATATGCCCTACAATATGCTGAGCTAGTCAAATTGCCTGAAATAAAGCTGTGAGAAGAATGGAAACACTGGATAATCCTGCAGGGATCGTACTTCTGAGAATTAGGATGGCTCAGAAACTGATGCCAGGGCAAAGTGGAAAATTGAGAATACTATCGGACTGAAACCCTCCTAAGACACAGAATTTGTAAAAGTTAATACTATGGGTAGCTTAATGCTGCTGGACAGGCTTCCCAAATAAGTCCTTAATTTTCTGTTTCTAAAAAAGAAAAAAATAGAGTTTCAGTTTTATACTGAGGGATAGCTTAAATGGCAGAATACATGCTTTCTATACATAGATATATTTAGATATATTTTTTCTACATATAGATAGATTTTTATTTGCAGAACACCAACAGTCTGAACATAAAGTATAAAACCAATACTAGAATGCAATACTAGATTTTTATATTCAGAAAAAGACGAGTTTTCATTTCATTGACACAAATTTTTAAGCCTATTTTTAAATTCAGCCCAGAATTAAAGTTCTTTTTACCTGGGAAAGCTTTTGTAAGGAAATCAGTTGCCATTAAGTATACTTTTTTTTTTTTTTTTGAGACAGAGTCTCACATTGCTGCCCAAGATAGAGTGCAATGGTGGCACTGCTCACAGCAACCTCCAATTCCTGGGCTCAAGCGAGTCTCTTGCCTCCATCTCCCAAGAAGCTGGGACTATAGGCGCCCGCCACAATGCCTGGCCATTTTTCGGTTGCAGCCGCCATTGTTGTTTGGCAGGCCCAGGCTGGATTCGACCCCACCAGCTCAGGTGTACGTGGCTGGCGCCTTAGCCTGTTGAGCCACAGGCACCAAGCCCACCCCCACTTTTTAAACCTACACACCTAAAGACATGGACTGCAATGGAATGATCACAGCATCACTATTCACTACAGCAATAGTTATTAACATGAAAACAGATCAGTCCAATGGAGTACATACATGTAATTATCCAGCATTTTAAATGAATGAACTATAAATTGCAAGCAGAAATAAGGACAAATCCTGGCTCAGGGCGTGTAGCACAGTGGTTACGGGGCCAGCCATATACACTGGGTGTGGTGGGTTCAAACCCAGCCCAGGCCAGCTAAACAACTGCAACCAAAAACTAGCTGGGTGTGGTGGTGGCCACCTGTAGTCCCAGCTACTCGAGAAGCTGAAACAAGAGAATTGCTTAAGCCCAAGAGTTAAAGGTTGCTGTGAGCTGTGCTGCCACAGCACTCTACTGAGGGCGACACAGTGAGACTTTGTCTCAAAAAAAAAAAAAAAAGAAAAGAAAAGAAATAAGGACATATCCTAAAGACATAAAATTAAGAGAAATAGTGAGAGTCCCAAAGATTACATGGAGAATGACAACAATATTTTAAAGTTAATAGCAACTAAAAAAAAGAATAACCAACATACTTATTAGGAATTCATGGAGAAGTAAAGGAGACCTAACTTTGAAAAAGAAAGAAAGAAAATGAAGGGTCAACCCAGATTCAGGATAGTAGATAATTCAGGTGAAGGAGGAAGAGGTAAGGGATGGGAGAGGACCATAAAGAATTATAGAAATTATTGTCAATGTTCCAGTATTTGGATGGGCGTTCACAGGTGTTTATTATATTATTCAAAATAAACATAAACATACACAAACCAACAATGAGAGTGTATTCTAAACAAAGAATTATAACTAATCAAATTTCCTGTCTGTTCTCCCCCCCAAAAACCAAAACATAAAAATGTCCTTTGAAATAGATACCTTAGTACTTACTAAGAACATGATATTTATTACCTTCCTGTAATGGTACCTACCTTGTCTCATTGAGGTTTAGCCTCCTACCTCAAAACAGAGACCTTCCAGGGCAATTTCTTGCTCTCCACACACCTTGTTCGCACTTTCCATGCTTTTTGAGTACAAGTTCTTCTGCTCTGTGTTCTTCTTTCATCCATCTTCACCCATTCAAATTCTACCCTTGTTTCAAAGTCTAGCTAAAATCCTACTTCCCTCAAGAAGCCTTCCTGGTGACTTTAAATCCCTGTCATATCTAATATCTGTACCATAGAATTTAGTTCTTAGGCAGATATTCTTTTAGTACTAATTGATAAGTACATATATTACACAGTATGATATTTTTGGTGATGGGCGGACATAAAGTTGATTCATACTTGATCTCCATTTACAAAGACTCACGAGGGCGGAGACACATGCACAAATCTCTACCATGCTTGGTTCTAGACAGGTTTGCTAGAACTTTTGGGTGGAAAAATTGAAGAAGGCTTCACAGAACAGGAGGCATCTCTGTTGGACTTTGAGGCCAAAATGGCAGGAGAAGGGTAAAAAAAATAAGATCCAATATTTTGTATTTAAGTATTTATGTGCTCAGCCTATGCAGAGTCTCTTACAAGTTTGTATCAGTCAAGTTTGATGTGGCTGAGAATCACAGATACCCAAAAGAAATAAGATTGTCTCAAAGATAAACCTTTTCTTACATGTAAAATGTGGAAGAGGGTAGTGCAGGGCTGAGTAGCGACTTTACTGTATAATGTCTTCAAGTCCACTTCAAGGTCCTTTTTTTGTAACTCGAGGTTACTCCCGGTTTATTCTAATGTTTACTTCTAGTGTGGGACCCTCATGCCCTTGGCTCAACATGGTAGTCACACCTGAATTCCAGGAAACAGGAAGGAGAGATAAGTAAAGAAGAAGAGACGGACAAACATCACAGACGTATCTGTGTTGGCAACAGAAATTATTATAGTTATTTTAAGCAAGAAGGGATTTAATATAGGAGATTGCCTGCTTTAAAATGTCCTGCAAGGACCAAAAGAGTGGGCTTAGGTGGGGTCTCCAGGAATGACTCTCAGAACTAGAAGGGTTGCAGGGGTTGCAGAGAGAGTTATAAATTCCAGAATACAAACCATCAGGAGGCAGGAAGCTGGAATCAAGAAGAAATTGCTGTAATTGACTCTCAATAATCAGAAACAGGAGAATGGCCACTGGGACACTGCTAAAGAAGTGTACGAACATTTCTCTGACAAGGCTAAGTAAGAGATAACATTTTTGAAGGGTACAGGAAATGATTTCTACTTCACTTATTTCCTAAATGTGGCATGAGTGCATCCTATTAAAAGAATCTAATTTTTATCCACTTGTAAGGTGATTGATGGAACGGAAATTTAACTTTTCATTCTCTCTAGTTAGAAAGAGGATAGACTAGAAATTGAAAGGGCTAATCTGTTGTGCCTACCACAGTTCACTCCTTTGGTTACCTAACCTCCAATGCTGAACTTCTGAATAGCAACTATTGCGATAAAAACATACTCACATCTGATACAATGCAATCATCACTCATACAGACAAATGAAAAACAACAACAAAATATATTTACTTTTTTTCCTCATGGGGAAACCTAATATCCTACCACTTACTATAACTATGACTGGGGAATTTCTACTCTCCTTCCAATTTAGTCAATTCTACTTGATATGGAGGCAATCTTGAGATTAAATCATTCATTTAAAAACACCAAGATAGTTTATGTGAAATGGTAGGGGGAAGGCAGAAAAGAAAAAAGGAAAATGGTTTTAATGTACTCATATATCTCAAATATATTCATACTGGTTTGGATGTTTGGCCCCTCCAAATCCCATCTTGAAATTCGATCTGCAGTGTTGGATGTGGGGGTTGGTGGGAGGTGTCTGGGTCACCCACGTGGATCCCTCGTGAATAGTTTGGTGCGTTTGTCTTCCTTTATTAGTTTACTGGAGAGCTCTGGAGAGCTCTTTGTTTAAAGGAACTTGGTCCCTCCTCTCTCTTTTGCTCCCTCTCTCCCCATGTGATGCCCCGACGCCCCCTTCCACCCTGCCTGGAAGCTCCCTGAAGCCCTCACCAGAAGGCTGATGCAATGCTTCTTGTACAGACCGCAGAACCGTGAGCCAAATAAACCTCTTTTCTTTATAAATTACTCAGCCTCCTGTATAGCAGTGCGAGACGGCCTCCTACATATATTAAACAGAGTAAGAAAAGTTGTGGACTACTACTCTTGATGAAATTATAGTTATATTTTTGAATTTCTTTTCTCTACTGTCTGTTTCCAAATCCTTTTGATAACATCGCCACTGGCCAGGGTTCCTGGTGAAATGAGCCCAGCCAACATTGCCTGGCCGTCCAGAATGTCAAGTGTTGGTATGATCTTCCACAGACTTTTACTAGTGTCCTTGGAAGTAATGGTAGGTATCCAAAGGGTTCCTGAATTGCAGACAGGCTCTTTCTTTTCCCCATTTTTCTGCAGCAAAACTATTTCCTTAGGGTAATTTCGGCCAACATAGTAACATACTTTTTTCTTCCTGTGGTTGAATGGTGTGAAGACTCCAAAATGGCCAGATGGTAGTCTCACCTTCCAGTTCACCGGAAATAATGTCTTTTTGTGGAGGCATTTCTTCCTTGGTAACTAGTACTAAGTATAGCTACTTAAATAAGCATAGCCCAAAGTAATGACAGAGATTGCTAACAGACTACCAAGACTGGGGCATCCCTGACCAGCTCCAAGATCTCCTTGCTTTTAGAGGTATTAAGCAACTATATGATTAAGTGACCAGCCAGGGCTGTGAGTGTAACTTATAAGAGGCAGATCCAGGTCTAAGAGTTAAGACGTTGGGCATGTTCCTTCCATATCGTACTTTCTTCCTTCTGTTTTCTGGAACCATGTAGAGGATAGCTATACCCTAGGTCTTTGCAAAGCAGTAATTTCGAAAGATTCTAGTCCCCCAACTCACAGTGTAAAGCAGAACTGCTCCTATTGCTATCGGAACTGTTACCTGAACAAGAATGAAACGTCTCTGTTCTCTAAGTAATTTTACTTTTGGCTGTCTTTGTTAGAATAGTCTTGCTTTCTTCTACTTTATTTAGACAAACTGTAAATATTTTGCAAGGGGGTGACTAAATGCAATAATGAGACATGTTTGAGGGACTAAATTATGTCAGAGAGTTGGAACTAGAGTTTGCTTAGGCCTGAAGCGACTGTGGATGACTTCTGCCTTTTCCAGGTCAAAGTAAACTATTTGTTCTGCTTAGTTCAATTGCAAAAAAAAATTCACAAGATCAATAGCCATTAGGAGTGTGCGGGGAGAGGCCACATTGGTATGCTAGTGTGAGACAGAACATGTGTAAATGGCTATACTTTCAAGGAGACTGGTGAGGTCATTCTTGTCCCCAGTGTGAAGTAGTCTGCAGATGACTGGGTTTGAGGCTTGGCAACGGTAAGCACTCTGACATAAAATGTTTGTAGCACGTGTACTCCGTGTACTCCACTATGATTAGCTTAAGTGATATATTAGCAACAAAGCTCAGGAGAAAGAACCAGGCTGAGGAATATTGGGCTAACACCGCTTCTTTTGTCTCATCTGTTCTTCACAGGTGTCATGCTTGGATTGGTGGTGATGATGTTCAGCCTGCACAAAGAAAGATTCTTGTCATGTCTTGGAAAACCCCAAGTTGAGGTTGAGTTAGGCTCATACATTTTACAATAGCATGCTGAAACTTCAGGATGTTTACCTGCTGTGCACCGGATCATCTGTGTCCAATACCTGGGTTTTTGGATCTAGTTTCTTACTGAGTTACCAGTATCATCCTACCACAGTGTTCACAGGTTATTCCATAAAGGCAGGAAGGAATTCATTCATCAAAAAACATTAAGCAAGGGCAGTGCCTGTGGCTCAAAGGAGTAGGGCACCAACCCTATATGCTGGAGGTTTAAACCTCAGCCCCGGCCAAAAAAAAAAAAAAAAAAATTAAGCAACTGCAGCAACTGCATCATACAAGGAATTTAAAAAATGAACCAAATAACCTCACATCCTTTCCCTCATTTGCCTTAAATTATAAGGGAAACACATAAATGAGTAAAAGGCACATTTTTGCAGATGGTAACAATTGCTATAGAAAAGATATTAGAGAAGAAAGCAGGGTGTACTAAAAGAGAAAGAATAGGTTACTGGTGGTTATGATAGTAAATGATATTCTTAGAGGAGATTAGAGAAGTTGGTTTTGAGTGAAAACTTGCAGGAGACAAGAGACCAAGTAATTTAGAGATCTGGGGGACAAGTGTTCCTGACAGAGGGATCAGCACATGCAAAGAGGCTCTGAGGCAGGCACAAGCCCACACGTGGCAGGACAACGTGGCTGAAGTAGAGCGAAGGAAAAACAGGGGAAAAGGATATCAGAGAGAACTCTCTCTTGCGGTGTGGATGGCAGTTGAAGATGCGGAATGTATAGGGTTTGGTAGGACATTTCCAGTTATACTCTTAGTGGGAACTTTTGGCTTTTCCTTTGAGTAAGGATGGCAGCATGAGAGGGTTTCGAGCAGAGAAGCAGCTTCAGCCTATTATATTTTAAAAGGCTTATTCTGTTCTCTCAAGAAGAGACAGAAAGGGGCAAGGTCAAAAGCAGGGACACCAATCAAGAGGCCATTGCAAGATGATGGCTTGTGCTCTGCATTTGGTGAAGGGGGTGAGACGGGTCAGATGTTATTTGAAAGACAAGCCAACAGGATTTGCTGAGAGATTGGAAGTGAGTGTCACAAAAGGAGATTAAAAATGACCTCAAAGTTTTTGGCTTGGTATCTAGAAGGATATTGGTGCAATCAATTGTGTTGGGAAAAACCATGAAGTACTTTGACATGGGAGCAAAAACGATGAAAAGATTAATGTGTGTTCTAACTCATTTATTTAGGTTCTCTTAATGTTTATTGGTTTGAGGGCATTTTGCAGCTCTGTAAAGTGTAGTGAACTGATAACACAAATTATTCTTGCCCATAGAAAAGCACAGTGTATTTAGTAGAATGTTACTGATGATTACTTGTAGAGAGACCATTTTAAATATACCTAGAAATTCATTTCAGAATTTCTTATTCCCTATATAAGTCTCTGCTCTTTGAATCCTTCCTGGAACTGATTATAACGTCTTCCTGGTTTCTCTCATAAGTTAATGAGTTAAATAAAATCTTTGACATGACTTCATTTTATATCTGCATGAGAATCTTGAATTTATTGCCTTTTTTTTTTTTTTTTACCTTAAAAATGGTCTTATTGGCTCGGCGCCTGTGGCTCAATGGGCTAAGGCGCCAGCCATGTACACCTGAGCTGGTGGGTTCAAATCCAGCCCTGGCCCGCCAAACAACAATGACGGCTGCAACCAAAAAATGGCCAGGCGTTGTGGTGGGCGCCTGTAGTCTCAGCTACTTGGGAGGCAGAGGTGGAGACTCGCTTGAGCCCAGGAATTGGAGGTTGCTGTGAGCTGTGATGTCACGGCATTCTATCCAGGGTGACAGCTTGAGGCTCTGTCTCCAAAAAAAAAAAAAGGTTTTATTTTTTGTGCAACTAATAGACAGGTATTCTACCCATAAATTCTACTTTACAAAAACAATTAGGAATTTTTATGAAGAATATCACAGAACAAACTTTAAAAGGCAATGGATTCATCTCCTTCTAGATCCACTGCT
>CAUYON010125557.1:0-21508 GCA_963573935.1 Arctocebus calabarensis
GGCCCGCCAAACAACAATGACAGCTGCAACCAAAAAATGGCCGGGCGTTGTGGCGGGCGCCTGTAGTTCCAGCTACTTGGGAGGCGGAGGCAGGAGACTCGCTTGAGCCCAGGAATTGGAGGTTGCTGTGAGCTGTGATGCCATAGCTCTCTATCCAAGGTAACAGCTTGAGGCTCTGTCTCAAAAAAAACCCCAAAATTACTGAAACTGAAACACAAATGAAAAAAAAAAAAAAAAAAAAAAGGTGGGGAGCTGCTGGCCCATCCTGCATCTTGGCTAAAGAAGCTCCTGGAGGGGGATGTGCAGGGGTGGGTGGGAGTTCAAGTGTAAGCATGCATTTCTAGGCTGCCCCTGGTTTACTAGCTCCCTCAGGCTTCTCAGCTCCTCTTTCATAGGACAACAAATCTTTTGGCTTTAAAGGAGACCATTGTTGTATGTGACAAGGGCTTAGCATTTCACTTACAAGAACTCATTTATCCCTCACAGCAACCCAAGACCTAGGCACTCTAATTGTGGGTAAAGAAGTTGAAGTTTAGAAAGGTCACCTATTTGCCCACCTCCCACAAATGTAGACGGGCAGCCAGCACACACTTAGGAAAAATTCAAAAGGCCAACCAACCAAACAGCCATAGACATACGATTCGGGATTTAGAACTGGATTCAGTCCAAAGACTCCCTATTCCTGGGAGTTTTGTGGTCTCAGATCAACTAAGCTCTCTAAGCCTGGGTTTCGTCCTTACAACAGTAGGTTCTTGGGAATACCACACCAGACTGCTGGGAGGGAACCTGCCTATCGTCAATCAATGTGTTCCTTCTTTCCCGAGGATAGTGCACAAAACCAAAGGTTTTCCCAAACATTTTTTCCCTACCACAGTCAGACGAGGCTGGTGGTGTGGATTATTACCACTGAGAAGAGTTCCCAGGGGGAGGTCCACATTAGAGTTGCCAGATTAAATATTTTGGATATACTTATACTCAAAATTATTCATTGTTCATCTGAAATTCAAATTTAATCCTTCGAATTAAAAAAATTTAAAAAAAAATCCTTTTGTTTTTCTCCTAAATCTGGCAACCCTAAGGTTTGTAACAAACGACATGGGAAAAGTTTTGGAGGTAACTTGCCTAGTCCCAGGTTGTAAGCAGTTTCCGCATTGGTTTGACAGAATTTACAGTATAACTGGCAGAAGTTCAGCCTTAAAACTTGCTCTTCTCACATCATGACCAATCCAGGGGAATTTGTGTCAGCCCCTTCTCTACCAAAGGTGCCTGGGTTCTGGGGAGCTCAGGGTTCTCTCTGCTAGAATTCTTTTGTCATTCCATTTCTGTCTGCAGCCAAACTTGTAACAGAGGACCAATTACTCTGCCCATCTGTATGCTTGAGTGGTGATCAATTACCAAACTCTATTTTTTTCAAGTCTAAAAAACTTTTAATGAGAATTAAAATGTGATGAGAGATTTTTCTGAATGTTAGCCAGCTCTCTGAAGACTGCAATCATGTCTATTTTGAACCTTCAACTCTTTTAATACCTGGTAGAAGAAATACAATCCCTAAGAATGACTCAGGTTGGTTAAGCAGGTTAACATGAAAATCCATAAGAATTAAAAATAAAAATATTTTTACCTCTCATCAAATTCATAGGGACAGAAAACAGAATGGTGATTGCCAGGGACCAGGAGTTGGGGGATATAGGGTTGTCGTATAACAGGACCAGAGTTTGAGGTTTGAAAGATGAAAAGTTCTGGAGATTGGTTTCAGAATAATGTGAACATTACCAAACCATACATTTGAAAATGGATGAGATGGTAATTTGTATGTTATGTATATTTACTCACAATTTTAAAAATTTACCTCTCATACAAATCTAGAGTTTTAAAAAAGGCACATAAAAAAAAGAACACAGGCAGTATTTTCTTGCAAAATGAGGGGAAGTCAAATAAATCTGTTTTTCTCCTGGGAAACTTAGTAGACAAGTAAAAATTATTTATGGTCAACTTGAAGCCCCAAAGCTTTATCCTTTCTTCCTGTATGTGTGGGTCATGGTTTCCTTCCTGATCACACACAAAAATGGATTAACTGCATTAGTCATCTGAACACAGATAACAAGATTGTATTGTTACGTGCTGTGTTATCATTCAGAGATTCCACAAGCGAACCAAAGGGCCCTGCAATGCTTATCAGTGGTAGAATATAGAATTCCTCCCCCACAATGTCATCCCTTAGTCTGGATGGTTTGCACTTGGAGGAGAGGAAGGATTTCGTGCCATGCTGTTTCCTATTCACACTGAATTCTACACAAGCCAAAGTCCAGGCCTATCTGGAAAGGCCAAGGAGGCTGAGTTCCACTTTAGTACCAAGTAGCTGTGGGCGTGGCATGCCTGGTCCACTCAGGGGAGAGGGAAACTGACAACCCGCATCAAGACAGTTACTTCCTGCATAGAACCATCCTCTCTGGTGTTAATAGTTTTTTAAAGATGTATCACAGTGGGACTTGGGGGTTCTGTTTTCGTTTGGTTGTATCAAGCATTTAAGCTGTGAAATGCAAAGGCCGACTCTGCCCTAATTCTGTGATTAACAAAGTCAAGTCCTTAGAACATTGGTCCAACAAGGTGTGCAGACATTGGGGACAAACAAGTGTGGAAACCCAGCCTACGTGCTCCCTTCTTGGAGATTCGCAGAGCATAAGAGCAGAGTGAAAACCTTGTGAAGAAAATTTGGTGAACTCTATTTAACTGTTAACCGAGTATCAGGCAGAAAAATCACTTCCCAACGGTTCTTTTTTCCCTCCACACAAAAGCATTTTATTCATTAATTAAAGAAGAGCCTGGTCTGAAATAAGACAGAAATATCCAATTTCTTTCAAGTCAGCCAGCCTTCTTTCTTCTGCTGGCAAAGAAGGCAAAGATTCTTATGTTTGCTGGGATGGACAAAAGGAAACTCTAACAGTGGTATAAGAGCATGCAGTGCAGAGTCCCCATCTGTTCCTGTCTAGCTGTGTGACCCGAACAGTGAACTACTTAATGTCTCCAGTGCTCAGTTTTCCTATCTGTAGAATGGGGGCAACAATAAGGCCAATCACAGAGCTGCTCTGAGGGTTGAACATACTCATAATTACAATAACAATGCCAAGAGGTGCTTATTAAGACAAATAGAGTTCCACAGAGGTTAGGCTAGTTACCCACAGTTATACAGCAAATGGCTGGGCCTGGATTTGAACCCAAGCAGTTAAAATTCAAAAGCTCAAAGCTCTCTGTTGATATAAGTACTCAGTATAACACATGGCCTGTGGGAACTAATATTTTTATTATTGTAACTAATTTTAAAGGGTCTTGGAAATGGAATTATGTTTTAGAGCTGTAAGTGCTCCAGAGGTATAAGAACTAAGGTGCCAATTTCTCGAAAGCCTTTGATTTTCCTCCTCTCCTTTCATTAATTACTCTCGAAGCATTCAAAGAAGTTCCTTTCCCATGGGAAACAGCTGCATTTTTGTAGCACAGCTGTAAATGGAGAATATTTCCTTCCCACTTGAAGGTACGTGTAAATATGCTCCCACTCTGGTCTGGCACTGACCTGAAAACTGTAGCCATTCACAGAAGCACATTAAGGAGATAGTTACTTGGTAACTTCCACCTTTCAGGACCTCAAGGAAAAACAAAACAAAACGAAACTTTGTTTCTTTTGCAAACTCATCTGTGGCTGGCTGGCTGGCGGCTGCGTGATAAAGCCTTGCCTTCTTGCCCTGTCAGCTTTTAGGAATTCTCTGTTTGTGTTGTGTTCCCCGAGTAGCTTGTTATCTTTGCAGTTTAAGGCTGACTTGGAAATTCAGACTGTCAGCTATTTAAAGAAAATGGAAGTCCCCACTTCACTATTTTAATTAACTTTCAGAGAACAGGGTTTCCTACTGGTTATGATAATGTTAACTTAAAATACTCTGAAGGAAACATGGCAGGAAGCAACATCAAATGGGGAGGACTGTTGTTTTTAAAGGTACTCTAGAAAGGAGAATTCGAGCAAAGCGGTGAAGGTAAAATACCACAAGATATGTGGGGGGAAACGAGAAGAGAGGCATGAGCGGATGGAAATAGATCAGAGGAGATAAAAAGTGTAATGCAGATGGAGCAGGGCTTTGACTGCCAGGCTGGGTGTTGGCAGGGAGGTATCTCTGTGCAATGGGAAACTGCAAGGGATACATATTTTTCCTTTTTATGAGACAGTCTCACTTTTGCCAGGCTAGAGTGCTATGACATCAGTCCAGTTCACTGCAACCTCCAACTCTTGGTTTCAAGCGATCCTCCTGCCTCAGCCTCCCAAGAAGGTGGGGCTATAGGTACCCGCCACAAAGTCAGGCTAGTTTTTTAAATTTTTTTTTTTTTTTTTGAGACAGAGCCTCAAGCTGTCACCCTGGGTAGAGTGCCATGGCATCACAGGCTCACAGCAACCTCCAATTCCTGGGCTCAAGCGAGTCTCTTGCCTCTGCCTCCCAAGTAGCTGGGACTATAGGCGCCCGCCACAACGCCCGGCCATTTTTTGGTTGCAGCCTTCATTGTTGTTTGGCGGGCCCAGGCTGGATTCGAACCCGCCAGCTTAGGTGTACGTGGCTGGCGCCTTAGCCCTCTGAGCCACAGGTGCCGAGCCTTAATTTTTTATTTTTAGTAGAGATGGGGTCTCCCTCTCACTCTGGCTCCTGAACTCAAGGGATTTACCAAACTCAGCCTCCCAGAGTGCTAGAATTACAGGTGTGAGCCACTGTGCCTGGCCTTGCAAAGGACTTCTAGAAGTCAAGATATTGACCATTGGATTGATATTCAATCATTGGATTGAATCTGTCTTAGGAAGATAACTGGAGGTTATGCACAGACGGTAGTGTGTGGTGGAATGAGAACAGATCTGGGAACTCACTGGCAGTGAGACAATTTCATTGGGTCTAAATTTTACATATATTGCTGTGTTTAGTAGAGATGAAAACTACTGTGGTGGCAGTGAACGGTGGACATTTTAAATAATGTCATATTAAGCACACAATGTTACCTACAATACATAACATATACATACACCTGTACTTTTACAATCAGTTGAGTGAAGGAGCATGGGGGCTTCTTCACTCAACTTGATGAGGGAAGGTTTGGTGCTGGTCAACGGAAGGAACAGAGGGAGCTGTTTGGGAGATGGGAGAAAGGTGGGAAGAGAAAGGGGAAAGCCTTAGAGATAACTCAAGAGAGAATGGACACGTCATTTAATGGGAGACCACAGAAGGGGAGTTGGAGGCTGAGATGTGGTGAGGTCAGCTTTGGAAATGCTAAGTTCCAGAAAGAAAGGAGTGGGCAGAGCAGCCTTCAGAATTAGGTGTTCCATCACTGCTTTAACTTAAAAAGCCCCTCTCACCCTATCTAGAAGGCATTGGGGACATTCCTTGGCCCATGTTTAAATCTCAGTGAAAAAATTCGGTGAAGTTCTGCAAGCCAAGAGCTGTAGCCAGCAACGTGCCACCCAACGGAGAAGTATAATCTGGGCTCAGCACTAAGACAGCCCTTGACAGGAGCTCGGTTCCCTTGGAGAAAGGCCCCTGCTGGATACATCTTCACATCCTCAAAGCCTAGACCAGTGCCGACATATTTTAGGTAGTTAGTGATGCTTATTGGATGAAGCTGTGAATTTCCTATAATTGAAACTGAGTGGTATCAAGAACACATACACTTTTTCAGCACTTCGCCTCCTTTAAGGAATTTCCCTTTGCCTTTTCCTACCTGAAAATTTTCAGAAAACAATCACAAATAATGACAGTCCAAAATACACAAAGGCATTCATCACAGCAGTATTTATGTTATCAAGAAATGGGAAACAACTCATACTTTGTAACAACGGGGAAGTGGTGAGTCATGTCCATCAATTTGGTGGGCTGTGTAGTGGCAACTGTAGGAAGTTCTAAGCACTTTATAAATACAGTATCAATTCATTTAATCATCACAGCAATCCTATGGAGTGTCTACCATTGTTATAAATCCCATTTTACAGATGGGGAAACTGAGGCACAAGGCGTTTTAGTACTTTGTTCAAGATCAAACACACAGAGATGTTAACACAAGGCAGACTTGGCATTTGAAACAGCCTATCAGATTCTAAGGTCTGCTTTAACTGCCATCACATAGCTTCATGGTATTTTATATTTATTTATTTGTTTATTTTTGGTATTTTGTTTTTTAAAACAAAACTTCAGAGGAAAAATATGTTGCTGTCAATTAAGGAGAGAAGGAGATCAGCTCGGGAGAGAATGGTAGCAATGGACCAAAATTTCTGCACCATCACAAGCCGTTATGACCAAAGGTCACATTTGTTGTTAACACAACATTGTTAGCAACAACCAACACTCCTGAAACAATTTATAATTTACATGGTCCTCCCACGTCACTGGTCTTCTTGTAACTGCCATGCAAAGTCGTTACTTTAACCCTATTATAGAGGAGGTTAAAGAAAAGAAAAGTTGGGTGGCCCCTGGCATGGCTAAGAAAAGATGGGTGGCCCCTGCTCGTCTGCATGACTCCGGTCCCACGCTCTCGCTACTGCTCAGCATAGTCTGGACAGCTCCAAAACAGCGTGTGCCCCTTCGTCAGCCCAGTGATCACTAAGGAAACTGCCAAGAACAAGATGAAGGTAGACAAAGGGTTGGACTGAGCCAGAATTAATTCACCAACCTTAAAGTCCTAGGGTTAAAGAGTCTGGCCTGCAGAAGGACTGTCCTTTTTTTTTTTTTTTTGAGACAGAGTCTCTCACTCTGTCATCCTGTGCCATACAGTCATAGCTCACAGCAACCTCAGATTCTTGGGCTCAAGTAATCCTCTTGCCTCAGCTTCCCGAGTAGCTGGGACTACAGGTGCCCACCACAATGCCTGGCTAATTTTCCAATTTTTATTTATTTATTTTTAAGTTTTTTAATTTTTTTTTTTGAGTCACCCTTGTTGGAGTGCTGTGGCATCACAGTTCATAGCAACCTCAAACTCCTGGGTTCAACCAATCCTCTTGCCTCAGCCTCCCAAGTAGCTGAGACTACAGGTGCCTGCCATAAAACCTGACTAATTTTTAGAGATGTAGTCTTGCTGTGGCTCAGGCTGTTCTCAAACCTGTGAACTCAAGCAATCCACCGCCTGGCCACCCAAGTGCTGGGATTACAGGCCGTGAGCCACCGTGCCTGGCCTAATTTTCCTATTTTTAGTAGAGACGGGGTCTCACTCTTGCTCAAGCTGGTCTTGAACTCCTCAGTTCAAGGGATCCTCCCTCCTCCGCCTCCCCAGTGCTAAGATTACAGGCGTGGTCACCACTCCCAGCCAGGACTGTCCCTTTTAATTAAGCCTTCTACCACAGGCAAGAGGGCTTCCCTAAGGAAAGTTTCTGAGATTAATCTTTCTCTTTCTGTTCTTTCCCCCAGTGGGTTATTACAACTTCTTCAGACCCACCTTAGTATTAAAAGTCGCCTCGGATAGACAAGAGACTACGTTAGGGATGATGATGATAATGAGACTAAATTAACACTAATAGCCAAAATGTGTGGTTTGCTTGCTGTCTGCCAGACACGGTCCTCAACAACGTTTACATACATTTAATTCTCACAGTCGTCCTCATGCCACAGGTACCCTTCACTGACTCAGCAAACAGAGTGTCGGTCACACCCGTGACCTAGAGAGAGTGGGGGAGAGGGATAGAAATCCACAGACTGTGGAGTGTGACTGTGGGCCCTGAAACCCTCACTTGCAAACTGACTCCAGAATCACACCCACGAATGACGGCATTCCTCGCCTAGCTGACAGTCCCAGGAAATGAGAGGACAGTAGAGATACAGCAGCGTTTGATGTTAATAACCTAGAAACTATTTCATCCTTGTTTTATTCCTTGCCTTTTTCTTTCAATTAAAAAAATTGGTGTTTGCAATTATAATGATTTCTTCAGAGCGTATTTCTTAATCTAAAAAAATAAATAAAAAACATAGCAGAAAATAGAAGTGACGGGAGAGTGTGCTGAGCAAATCGCAGGGTGTTCTGTGGCCTTCCTGACCATGCCGTCAACCCAAACGGGCAGCCCGGGAGCATGCTGGGAGTGTCTGAAGTGAGGTTTTACTCCGAGACTGGACGTTTTCCTGCTTGAGAGGCACTATTGCGTTATCAGTCTGTTACAGAGCACATTATTCAGAGACTTGGCTGGGAATGAGTACTAGGCGATCTGTAAATAATCCACAAGTAAAGTTTACCAGGAGTGGATCATTAACATGGAAGAGACCAGGCTTTCAAAGGAGTCATTGGCTGGGGGAGCAGCTTTGATTCCATCTTTAACCGTTTCTACGTCTCCAGCTCTAATTATTGCGTTAAAAGGACAGAACGGAGCAGGTAAGGGGTGAATTCAAATATAAACTCTGTCTGAGGACGTGGCCAGCGAGGCAGTTAGAACCAGTAAGTGTCTGGGCAGCAACAATACAACTGTTAGGTCAAGTGTATGAAGGGTGAGGCCCCTTTAGGGCAGCTGTGAAAGAAAGCCCCTATTAATCCCTTAACTAAGCAGCTGATGGATTTAATCTTTTTGTGCATACATTATAACTCTTCAAACACAGGATTATTGTAAGTTTTTTTTTTTTTTAAATCAGCACAAGCTACCAAAGCTTTTTATAGATTTCTTCATCTCACTAATTAACAGATGATAGAAAACAGAACTTTGGAAGGCTTCTGATTATAATTCGCTGTCATTCTGGTTTGAAAAACAAAGCATCATGCCCAGATTCATTCATAAAAAGAATAGGTCTCTATTTGAAGAGGGAAGAGATCTCGGGTCTCCAGCCTAGAGATCTACTTTCCTTTGATTCTCATCCATTGTCATTTAAAATAACAGCATAAAATGATTCAGCTAGGAATTATTTTGCATAGCAATATCAGAAAAGAAATCATTACCTGGTATAATCTCCCTTGGCTTCCTGGACAAAAAAAAAAAGAAGGAAAGAAGAAGATAGATGATCAGTATGTATTTATGTTAAGCTAAATGAATTTTATCTTGATCGCAGCCCCCTGTTCAATCCCTGAGTTCTGTTTTGAAGAGTGTTTATCAGCAACACCTTCCCTATGGCCACGGAGAAGAATTTGGCATTGATAAGAAAATGCTAGAATCCTAGAAGGAATATTTCTCATTCTTAACAGAAGAGACAAATAAATATATTTATATATGAAAAAGCACAGATAATTCTTTCTTCCTTTATGTTTCTAAGATCACATGATAAATGCTTTTCTGTTCAAGTGGCACACTCTTTAGACTGGACAAAGATCTTTTAGACCACAATACAGGTAAATCAACCCATACTATTTGTTTTCTCTTTACTTTTTAAACCAGTGTGGAAGTATTACTCCCAGTGTTTTTCAGCTACTAACGCCTTTGAGAACTCAAAGAGTAAAGGGCTCTTTTACTCAACTTCATGAAAATGTATACAAAAGTTACTAAATTTAAATGAAAATTACAGCTGCTGTAACAACTGTTGCCTCCCCAATTTAAGTAACCCAGAGCTCTTTTCTAGTAACATGGTTTTAACTCTTCTCTCTGCAGAACAGTGTAAACTTCATTTTCTCTGAAACATACAATATCACACCATAGTTCCTGCAAACTATTTTACAACAGAAGACAGTGGCTTACATTTTTCACTGGCAAACAACCACCTAGTTTAAAAATCCAGCAGACACTGGCCCATGCAAAAGTTTTTTGGAGTTTCAGGCAGTTAATAAAAACTATTAAACCAAAGGGAGCTGGTAAGAGGTAGTTTGTCGATTCTTACCTGTAAAATAAGCGCTGCTAACTTGAAGATGGTTTCACTGTCTACTTCGATTTGCCCCTGTTGGAGGAAAAGGAAAGCATCATTGAACACGGGGCTGCCCTAGGTTGTAGCAAATGGCTGTGGAGTTGGGGAAGCTGTCACAGCTTGGCACCTCCAGTTTACGATCAAATGCAGATCGTACCATTGCAGGGGAAAGGGGGGGACTTGGAGAGACCCACTGAGGGTTAAACGGAAACCACATTGTGTGCGTGTGTGTTTTAATCAGCTGTGGGGGGGTTTGTTTAAAGAGTGGTCAGTATTCAGGAAGAAACAGGAATGACTTTGAGGCTAAAAAAGTCTGACAACTTTTTTTTAATCTCTACAAGTTCATTTTTAAGCCAGGCAGGTTTTCCTGAGATAATTATTTTTTCTGTGTCACAGCATGGTTATTTCAGTATACCCACAATGTGACATTATTAAAAATATAAATTCACTTCTGTGTCAATGACATACTATTGAGATAATATTGGTACTCTTACAGATAAAACGTGAAGCCTTAAAAATCAGGTATTGCGAATGCTTTGAACACTAAAATACTTTTGTTTTAATATTGAAGTTTGATGAACTCTAACCTTTCATTTTTCCATCATTATTTTTTTCTTTTATTCTTAGGATTCAAAAGAAAAACTGGACTCCTGTGCCTTAGTTAACAAGAATGCTTTCTTTCTTTTTTTGACTAGACTGGGAAGGATGCGTAAATATGTGTGGCAGGGTATTGCCTCCATTAATGATATTCACATGTGCCTTCACTGGTTTCTTTAGTGTGACGATTTATGTAAATCCCATTATAGCATCATGTAATATCAGAACAATGAGTGGGATAGAGAGAAACAGTTTTGGGGGGTATGTTAGCTAGGACGGATTATTAACACACGCAAAAAACAATATCGCATTACCACTTCCTTGCCGAAGTCCCTCATAATTAGGATCGAAAGGGAAGAGTGTTTAAGAACATGGAACTCACAGGCTTGAAATTTGTCCTGTGCTCTTTCTTCCGCCCTTGTACCTCTTGAATCTGAGCTGGAGTGTTCCCTAGTATACAGAGTGAAGAGTATGAAGTAGTTTTCTTTCTTTCTTTCTTTCTTTTTTTCCTGAGACAGAGTCACCCTCAGTAGAATGCCATGGGGTCACAGCTCACAGCAATATCAAACTCTCGGACTCAAGCGAGTCTCTTGCCTCAGCCTCCCAAGTAGGTGGGACTATAGGCGCCCACCACAATGCCCAGTTATTTTTCTTGTTGCAATTGTCATTACTGTTTAGCTGGCCCAGGCTGGGTTTGAACCCGCCAGCTCCAGTGTATGTGGCCGGCACCATAACCACTGTGCTACAGGCGCCGAGCAGAGTATGAAGTAGTTTTAAAGTAAATGTACAGTAGGTAGGTTTATAGAGACAGTGTTGTTCAGTGAGCATTTCTGAAAGGATTCCCCTTTTCTTTTGGTTTCCAAGTGATTTGATTAGGGTTCTCTAACCCCTCCCCCCAAAACCCAAACCAGTAATAATTCTTTTAAAAGCCATAAAATAAAATAAATGGATAAGAAAACCCAAGATGTTACAATGCTAGCAGTGATAGTTATTCACGTTGCCCTTAATTTCATCCTGCAGCATACAGGCCTCCCTTCTGAAACCTGAGGCAGAGGATATGCTTCAAAGTTTTTGACTTCAAAAGCTGACAGGCCCAGAGCCTTGGAATTCAAAGCTCGCCTATAATCTCTAGAAACAGATTATGAAATCAAAGAGCAGCCAGGTTGACTGCAGGAATCAATTGCCCTCTGTCTTTTCGGCAAGAGACAGTGGTTTTCTAACCTGGTGAAAGATGATGAAGTGGTTAATCCAACAGGTGAGGTGGGTGTTGATCAAGATTAAATTTTGGAAAGGTTGAATTCCTTAAAGTCAAAGAAAAAGAAACACATGGAGAGGGAGGAGGGCTGAGAGGAGAACTCAAAAACATCTTTGAGTCTGAAATCAAGCCAAAACTCAAGTTTCGTCAACTCGCCTTTGCCTTAAAATCTTAGACAAGAGAAAAAAAGTAGATTATTTAGGATCTCAAAAACACTAAAGATGAATAAAATAAATGGAAAATTACTGCCAACTCCTCTGACACTCCATGACTCCCTCCTTGCCTCATCAGAACCTTAGATGAGTCACCCGAAAAACAGTTCAGACACCACTTCTCAATTTAGTAAATGGACAATCAACAGACAGATGAAAAGACCTAAAGCAGATACTCTTAAGAAAGCTGCCAAATAATTCTCTACCCTAGAAGGGTTATTAAATATTAAAAATGCTGAAATAAGAAATTGAAGCATGGGAAGTACCAGGCTCTGGCGGCCCCAGAAGAGTGGGACGCAGATACCCAATTCACCTGTGGACTTTTTCAACTACTCAAGGGGCCGGACCTAGTTCTGGTGGGAGGAGGGTGAGGGGAAGCAGTGGGACTATCAAAATCTTGTTCCAGGGAGAGAAGAGAATGAATGGTTTGGCACGAACCCACATTTTTTTATAATCCTCAGTCCTCTCCTCACCTGCCATCTAACAACCACTGTTCTAGATATTTAAGGCAACAAAATTTGAGTTCTAATGCTGATTGCCAATGTCACTTGACTTGTTCATGGAGTTCACCAAACAATGAATGCATCAAGAATAGCACTATTTGCGTGGTTCTCAGCAATTTCTTTAGGTGAAATGTAATCAAGATTCATAAAGAACTCCAGAATTCCGTGCCTAAATTAGAAAAGGTCTATTGAAATTGCAGCCTTCCCAGGACAGAGTATTTCTTTTACTTCCAACCATGGCAACAGAGGTAACCTTATAGGTGCTGGGCAAGCTAACACTGGAGAGGAGTCTCCTCAAAGAGAAAGGTAACAGGATCCTTGAGTGGGTTTCCATGACTGTCATGGGTACACAGAGAGAACCAGAGAAGTGAGTCAGATGATGCAGCTGAATGCACAAAGGTAACATGAAACAGGGGCAAGTCCTAGTGCCACACGCTCATGGCTAATTTAGCTAGATTATGAATTCAGTCACTAGGTCACTGGGTTCAGGTTTTACACTGGACACCTCATTTTTGTCCTTGGCTTGTCGGCTCAGTTGACCAAGACGCCATGCTAACAAGATGAATTCCAGGTTTCCAAGTAGAACAGAGTAAAAGACGTTTGGGGACTTAAAAGGGAACTTAATGAGCCTACGATTCCTATTGTTTTACAGAGGATAGATAGCAATGCAGATCAGGGAGATGAAGCATAATGTCTGATCCCCAGTACTTGTGATTCTTTTTTTTTTTGAGACAGAGTCTTACTTTGTTGCCCTCAGTAGAGTGCTATGACATCATAGCTCACAGCAACCTCAAACTCTTGGGCTCAAGAGATCCTCTTGCATCAGCCTTCCAAGTAGCTGGGACTACAAGCACCTGCCACAATGCCCAGCTATTTTTTTAGAAACGGGGGTCTCTCACTTGCTCAGGCAATCCACCCGCCTTGGCCTCCCAGAGTGCTAGGATTACAGGTGTGAGCCACTGCACCTGTCACCTGGTGACTCTTTCCCCTCTGCCATGCACTAGTTAACTTTCTGTGACTCTCATGCAAATCCTTCACCCAGAATCTTCCAAAGATGTGCATTTGGTAAAAACTGCAATCAGACAAAACTGTGGGAAAATGATATTAACTGCCACCTCCACTGTTGATGGGATTATATGTTATCAGCAAACATATATTCAGAGTAGAATGGGAAAGCTATTTCTGAAGACTCCTTCTGCTCTTCCTACATCAATGCAGTACTCCCATGGATCCTTATTCTGAACCACAGCAATGGATATTAAGGAGGTGGTCACAAATGCTCAGTGTTTAGAACTGCTAGACAAGCCTCTGGGATACCTCAGTCTGTTTCCAAGTCCATTACTATTTTAAGGTTGAGTCTTAAAGAATGCCTAGTGATTAAAAGAAAAGATTAGGTCTATATGCCTGTAGTCCCAGCTGCTCAGGAGGCTGAGGCAAGAGAATCGCCTAAGCCCAAAAGATGGAGGTTGCTGTGAGCTGTGCCTCCACAGGACTCTATAGAGGGTGACAAAGCGAGACTCTGTCTCTAAAAAAAAAAAAAAAAAGATTAGGTTTATAAAAATTAACGTACAGAACACCAACAACTAAATGTAGAAGAAATGAAAGAGAAATGGCTGATTTCCTAATGTCTAGTACTAGCATAGTGCTTAATTGATTCAGACAATAATTTTTTTTGAGACAGAGTCTCACTATGTTGCCTTTGGTGGAGTGTAGTGGTGTCACAGCTCACAGCAATCTCAAACTCTTGGGCTTAAGTGATTTTCTTGCCTCAGACTCCCAAGTAGCTGGGACTATAGGTGCCTGCCACAACACCTGGCTATTTTTTGATGCAGTTGTCATTGTTATTTAGCTGGCCCGGGCCAGTTTCGAACCCACCAGCCTCAGTGTATGTGGCTGTTGCCGTAACTACTTTGCTATAGGTGCAGAGCCCAGACAGTAATTTTTAATAAGTAAAAAACTATCGGGTAAAAGTCTGATGAGAAAGAAGACAGGATTTTTTTTTTTTTAAAGACCCAGTCTCACTTGGCCATCCTCAGTAGAGTGCCGTGGCATCATAGCTCACACAACCTCAAACTCTTGGGCTCAAGTGATCCTCTTGCCTCAGCCTCAGGGTGGTTGTAACTGCCCTCCACAATGCTATTTTTAGAGAGGGGGGTCTCGCTTTTGCTTAGGCTGGCCTCAAACTCCTGAGCTCAGTCAATCCACTCGCCTTGGCCTCCCAGAGTGCTGGGATTACAGGCATGAGCCACTGAGCCAGCATGGATAGGACAGGATACTGATAACATCACAAAGTATCTCTCCATACATTATCTTTTAATTACAAAAGGGCAAATGATAACTCTTCAAAGGAGAATCTGACAGACACCATCCTAACCAAGTGCTGAGATAGTGCCAATAATTGGACAGAACAGCATCACATATTTCCTGATGGCCGGCACTGAGAGGGACACAGCCTCACCTCGGTAAATGGAAATGCTTCAAAACTGGAAATCAGGGCCTGCAGAAGGTTCTTTTTTACAGCATTTGTTGATTTCTGCAGTGTAAATATTCCCACCCCGGCTGATTTTCTAGCTTGCAATATAACGTCAGAACATGGAGGTAGAAAGAGAGGTGCGAATGGGCCCCGTGAGCTGGTACCAGCTGGCTCCAGTACATGATGGTACAGTATCGTCAGAAATGGACCACTAGGTCGACTTAGGAGGAACCACGTGACAAACCCAAACTGAGGGATAGCCTGTAAAACACCCGGCTCAAACGCCTTCAAAATGCGAATGTGATGAATGCCAAAAAAGAGGCTGAAGAACTGTTCCAAAGCAAAGGAGACTAAAGAATCACACTAAACGCAGTGTGTTATCTCGGATCAGGAGGAAATGTTAAGGAGGCATTATCAGGACCGCTGGACTGTGTATCAGGCAGTATCGCAGGTCCGATGAATGTTAAGTTGTCTATATGTGATCACTGTGATATGGTCCTATAAGGAATGTCCTTGGTCTTGTGAAATACTTGTATATTGTAAAATGTGGAGAGGTAAACTGGTATGAAGTCTTTACTGTTAAACTGTTCGGAAAAAAAAATTTTAAAGAAAGGAAAAAAAAGAAAATATACTTTGCAAAAGAAGAAATAAAGAAACAAAAATTGTATCAAAAAAGTTTTTTTTTTTAATTTCTTTTACTTTTTAAAGGACATACATGTATTCTCCTAGAGTAGTGGGTGTCTGTAGTGACTGCCAAGTACCTGTCCCTTTTTCTGGGCAGAATATCCCATTCTTTTGGAGAATTATTTCTTTCCCTTCTAGCTCTAGTGGAAACCATCAGCATTTTTTAGGCACGTGATGAAGGTCCGGGGATTTTCTGAATTAGAATGAAGAGAACAAAGTTCCCTCTTCTCTCTCTCTCCTCCTTTCTTTTCTCTCTTCTTTCCTCTCTCTCTGTCTCCCCTTCCCTCTCTTTTCCTCTCCCTTTCTCTCTCCACCTCTCTCCCCCTCTCTTTCTCTCTCTCTCCCCTCCCCTCTCTGGGGACAATGTAGGAAAGATGTGACCCAGAGGGAATCAGTGACTACACATGGAGAGACAGGGTCTTGGGCAGACTTCAAAGCCTGGTCAAAATTAAAACAAAACAGAACAAAAACAACTGTCAAGAATGGCTGCTTGGATGCTACTTAGGATGCTCCGGCTTTGGCTTATCAGTAATCCAGCCAGCAGTGCCCAGAAAAGATGTAACGAGGACACAGATGAGCGAGTGGGTGCCAGGCCCTAGAACTTCCCTAATTCCTCCTGACCGCTCTCCACAGAGGGTGGGCTCTGCCGGGCCACAGGACCCTTACTGGCTGTGATACAAGTCAGCTGGTGCAGGGGTCACGCCAACACTTAAGACCTACCCACCACCTGACGAGCAATTCTTCCTTAGGCCACAGAAATTTATTTCTCTGTGCTTGGTCCTATGCTCTAGGGGTTACTAACCCCCCTAGAAGGTCAGGTCACAGCTACCATATCTGTACCCCACTTCCTCCCCACATCCTTTGGGCACATTAGGCAATCTTTTCTTCCTTTTCTAGTCCAAGCTCGTGGTTAGAGGTAATATTTACAGGGGATGGTCTCAACGATACATTCTGCCCACTCATCTTCTAAATCAGGGTTGTGCAACCTCAGCACGACTGACATTCTGAGTTAGATAGTTCCTTACAGTGGGGGGCTGTCCTGTGCATTGCAGGGTACTAAGCAGCACCCCTGTCCCTCAACTCACTAGATGCCAACAGCAGCTTACCCTTGGTTGTGACAATAAAAATGTATGCAGACATTACCAAATCTCCTCAAAATTGTCCCTAATTGAGAGACACTGCTCTAGACTCTCTAAATTTTATTCCTGGATTAATCTAGAATCATCAGAAACCTATGTAGACCATAATAAGGTTTATTACTAGGTACAATTTTTTTTCTGGAACTGTGTTTTGGCACCACTCTGTTGGCTCATGTTGAAAAGCAACGTAGGTTAACAACCCTCAGAACTCATTATTTTGATAACTCTAGTGTGTTGTTGAGAACTTTGTTTATTACATAATATAATATCCCTTTATGAGGACCCATAGGAGAAATTTCTGCTTTTTCAGACCAGTATTGACTGTGTTCCTTCTGAGTGGCTCTTTGTTTTTATCTTAATGGGCACTGTGAGTTATGGAAGTGATCATTAATTATATCTTTGCTTTGGCTCTTAAGGGAAGTTGAATTTCAAATTTGTGGGCTAAATGCTTTATACTAACCTTAATCTTGGCAGCATCCAATTATTTTCACCTGTATTTTCTTAGTTAAAAATAACCATCATACCATCATTCTTAGTATATTCAGTATTTTTTGTTTGTTTGTTTGAGATATAGTCGCACTATGTTGCCCTTGGTAGAGTGCAGTGGCATCACAGCTCACAGCAACCTTAAATTCTTGGGCTTAAGAGATTCTCTTACCCCAGCCTCCCAAGTAGCCGGGACTACTAGTACCTGCTGAAACACCCAGCCATTTTTTGTTGGCATTGTCATTGTCGTTTAGCAGGCCTGGGCCAGGTTTAAACTGCCTGCCTCGGTGTATGTGGCCTAACCACTGAGCTATGGGCACTGAGCCGAGTATATTCAGTATTTTTAAAAAATTTATTGAGGTATGTGCAGTCTAATGCACAAATCTCAGTGTACGGCTCATTATTATTAATTTTTGAGACAGAGTCTTATTTTGTCACCCTTGGTGGAGTGCGGTGGTGTCAAAGCTCACAGCAACTTCAGACTCTTGGGCTCAAGTGATTCTCTTGCCTCAGCCTCCCAAGTAGCTGGGACTACACACACCTGCTACAATGCCTGGGCTATTTTAAGAGATGGGGGTTTCACTCTAGCTCAGGCTGGTCTTGAACTCATGAGCTCAGGTGACCCATCTGCCTCAGCCTCCCAGAATGCTGGGATTGTAGGTGTGATCAACCTTGCGCAACCTGAATTTTCTTTTTTCTTGAGATACAGTCTCACTCTGTCACCTGGGCTGGAGTGCACTGGTGTCGGCTCAATGAATTTTAACATGCATATGTTACTCATGTAATTATCACCCAGATCAACATATCAAATGTTTTTGCTAATTTTTTCTATTTTAGAGAAATGTATATATTTTTATTGACCACATCCATGAAATTATTCTAATTATTAATAGAAAAGTATAAAATAATACTGCAAGGCTGGGTAAAGCGGCTCGCATCTGTAATCCCAGTACTTTGAAAGGCCAAGGTGTAAGGACTGCTTGAAGCTAGGAATGAGAGACAAGCTTGGGCAATATTGTCAGACCTCTGTCTCTACCAAAAAAAAAAAAAAAAAAAAAAATCAGCCAGAGGCATGGCAGCTCAAGCCTGTAGTCCTGCTACTCAGGAGGCTGAGATGGGAGGATCATTTGAGGCCAGTAATATGAGGCTACAATGAGCTACTGTCATGCCAGGGAGACAGAGTGGAACTCTAGCCTGACAACAGAATGAGACCTTTATTATCTTAAAAAATAAAAATAATACTGCAAAATTATTTCTTGTTTCAAGTTTTAATTCTTTGGTTATTTGCATATCTCCCTTACAATTGCTATTACTTGCTGTTATCCAGGTGTGAAATAACCCTTCCTTCACTTGCCTAATTGAGAACCTATGTTTGATTTGAGTTGTGGGTAAATTACCAATATTAATCCTTTGTCTTAGTTCCTGAGTACAATTTGTGTCCTTCAGTCTGTTCCTCTTTGACATGTCCTTCTCTGGGCCTGTAAAGTCACACTGGACTGCAACCTGTCTCCTCTACTGGAGGAAGCTGTGGGGCCTAATAGTTTCTGAAACTCAGTAAAATGTTCCTCCTCTGTAAGATGATCATACTAATATTACTGCTTCGTTTAGAGCAGCCATCTCCAACCTTTTTTGGCACCAGGGACCAGTTTCATGTAAGACGATTTTTCCATGGACCTGGGTAGGAGGGTGGTTTTGATGTGAGTGTACAAGCAATTGATTTATTCTGGTCTCATTTGCAACCGCTCCCCAGCGCTAGCCTCAGCACCTCAGCTCCACCTCAGGTCATCAGGCATTAGATTTTCATAAGGAGTATGCAACCTAGATCCTTTGCACGCACAGTTTACAGTTTACAGGGTTCACGCTCCCATGGGAAACTAATGCTGCCACTGATCTGACAGGAGGTGGGGCTCAGGCAGTGATGCAAGCAATAGGGAGTGGCTGTAAATGCAGATGAAACTTTGCTGCTCATGGGCTTGCCCACCCAGGGCTCAGCTAACTGGCCATCCTAACAGGCCGTAGACCAGTAGTGTGTATGCGGGGGGAGGTTGTTGGAGACCACAGGTTTAGAGCACTTAAATTAATGGGATCACACCTACGGTGCATCTTAGCAGGGTACTGGGGAAACTTATTAAATGTAGAGTATCAATGTCTTTATATAGTGATCAAGAAAATGCCATGAAGGCTATCTGTAACAGTACGATGAAAACATTTCTGAATGTATAAGAATCATGCCCTATGATTGCACCAATGTACAGAATTATGATTCAATAAAATTATAAAAAAAAAAAAAAAAGAACTGGGCTGCAATAAACATTTGTTACAGATACCTTTGTTATGATGTGATTTTTGGTCTTCTGGGTATATACCAAGTAAAGGAATTATAGGGTTGAATGGTCGGTCTATTTTTAGATCTCTAAATATTCTCCAAACATCAATCCAAAAGAAACATATTAGTTTGCATTCCCACTAGCAATGTAGAAGTGATCTATTTTCTCCACATCCATGCCAGCAGCTCTGGTTTTGTGATTTTGTCATGTGGGCTAAACTTACTGGAGTTAGGTAATATCTCAAAGTAGTTTTAATATGAATTTCTCTGATGATTAAGGATGGTGAGCATTTTTTCATGTGTCTGTAGACTGTGCACCTGTCTTCTTCAGAGAAAAGTCTGTTCATGTCTCTTGCTCACAATGAAATGTGATCACTTGTTCTTTTCTTGCTAATACGTTTGAGTTCTCTGTGGATTCTGGTTATTAAACCTTTTTAAAATTTATTTTTTATTTTTATTTTTTAGCTGGCACATACAATGTAGTTTTTATTTTATGTTTTTTAATTTATTTTTTATTATTTAATCATAGCTGCGTACATTAGTGCAATCAAGGGGAACAATGTGGTGGTTTCATATACAATCTAAAATGTTTTCATCAAACTGTTTAACATAGCCTTCAGGGCATTTTCCTAGTTATTGTACGAAGACATTTGTATTTTCCATTTAGTAATTTTTAACTATGCCCTTTTAAGATGCATCATAGATGTGGTCCCACCAATTACCCTTCCTCCATCTATCCTCCCTCCTCCCCTCCCCTCTCTTGCCCCTTTCCCCATATTCTTGGGCTATAATTGGAATATTGCCTTCATGTAAAACCTATCAATTAGCTTGATAGTAGGGCTGAGTACATTGGATAGTTTTTATTCCATTCCTGGGACTCTTTGCTAAGAAGAATATGTTCCAGCTCCATCCATGTAAACATGAAAGAAGTAAAGTCTCCATCTTTCTTTAAGACTGCATAATATTCCATGGTATACATGTACAATTTATTTATTTTTTTTTTTTTTGGTCTTTGTTTTTTATTTTATTTGTGTGATGTATTACTTTATGGATTTACATATGCTGAAAAAATCTTGTAACCCTGGGACAAAACCAACTTGATCATGGTGAATAATTTGTTTGATCTGTACTGTTGAATTCCCTGTTTGCTAGGATCTTATTGAATATTTTTGTATCAATATTCATCAATGATATTGGTCTATAGTTTTCTTTCTTGTTGGGTCTTTTCCTGGTTTGGAGGTCAGGGTGATATTTGCTTCGTAGAACTTACATGTACAATTTATTAATCCATTCATGGGTCGATGGGCACTTCGGCTTCTTCCATGACTTAGCAATCATGAATTGGGCTGCAATAAACATTCTGGTACAGATGTCTTTGTTATAATGTGATTTTTGGTCTTCTGGGCATATACCTAGTAAAGAAATTATAGGATCAAATGGCAGGTCTGTTTTAGATCTCTAAGTACTCTCCAAACATTAATCCAAAAGAAATGTATTAGTGTGCATTGCCACCAGCAGTGTAGAAGGGTTCCCTTTTCTCCACATCCATGCCAACATCTCTGGTTTGGGGATTTTATTATGTGGGATAATCTTACTAGAGTTAGGTGATATCTCAAAGTAGGTTTGATTTGCATTTCTCTGATGATTAAGGATGGTGAGCATTTTTTCATGTGTCTGTAGGCTGTGTGCCTGTCTTCTTTAGAGAAGATTCTCTTAAAGTCCTTTGCCCACCCTGAGATGGGATCACTTGTTCTTTTCTTGCTAATACATTTGAGTTCTCTCTGGATTCTGATTATTAAGCCTCTGTCAGAGGCATGACTTGCAAATATTTTCTTCCATTGTGAGGGTTGTCTGCTTGCTATACTTACTATGTTCTTGGCTGTACAGAAGCCTTTTAATTTGATCAGGCCCTAGTAGTGTATTTTTGATACTGCTTCAATTGCCTGGGGAGTCTTCCTTATAAAATATTCACCCAAGCCGATTCCTTCAAGAGTTTTCCCTGCACTTTCTTCTAG
>CAUYON010125558.1:0-26070 GCA_963573935.1 Arctocebus calabarensis
ATTTGATCCTGCAATCCCATTACTGGGCATCTACCCAGAAGGAAAAAAATCCTTTTGTCATAAGGACACTTGCACTAGACTGTTTATTCCAGCTCAATTTGCAATCGCCAAAATGTGGAAACAGCCTAAATGCCCATCAACCCAGGAATGGATTAACAAGCTGTGGTGTATGTACACTATGGTATATTATTCAGCCATTAAAAAAAAACTTTACAGCCTTTGTATTAACCTAGATGGAAGTGGAACACATTATTCTTAGTAAAGCATCACAAGAATAGAGAAGCATGAATCCCATGTACTCAATTTTGATATGAGGACAATTAATGACAATTAATGACACGGTGGGGGTAGGGGAAGGGTAGAGCAGAGAGAGAAAGAATGAGGGAGGGGTGGGGAAAGGAAGAGCAGAGAGAGGGAAGGAGCAAGGGGGGTGGGGTCTTGGTGTGTGCCACACCTTTTGGGGGGCAGAACATGATTGTAAGAGGGACTTTACCTAACAAATGCAATCAGTGTAACCTGGTTTCTTGTACCCTCAATGAATCCCCAACAATAAAAAAATAAAAAAAGAAATACTACATAGAAGATAAGAAAGAGTAATTAGACACAAGTATCCATAGAAATGAGAATTTTCTAGAATTAATGAAGAATACAACAATTGTTCCTGAGGAACAAGTTCCCAAGCATAATTACAAATTATCTACATTTAAAAGCCTAATATTTCAGTCTTGGAAAGGTTCTTAGGGATGGACTAGTCTCATCTTCTTTGTTTTAAAGATGAGGAAACTGAGGCAGAAAAAGTGATTTGATCGATTAATGGTAAAGACAGAAATAAATTTAACATGATTATTTTAAGGATTATGGATAAGAGCAAATTAATGATTTCTGAACTTTAACTTTCCTATTGATACCACCATTATAACAGCAATCTGGAAATAATCCTGTTCATAAAAAGATTTAATTCACAAGTTGACAAAAGAAGACATTACTGATTCAACTGCTTACTATGTTATAAATCCTTAACAAATGGTATTTAGTGAGCAATTAAGGCAAACTAGAGCTAATCATACATATGTTCAAGGAAGAGTTTCGAGATAACCTTCCTATTTAAATTTAACTACAAGGTCATTATAATCATTTCAGTGCATAAACCTCATATCATATCTATTATTGTCCTCTATTTAAATGTTTCAACATTCTAGAGTGCTTTTGAATCATATTTGTGTCTATTATGTACATCATGATATAATGTAAATTACCTTCCTCTTTTGAAATAGAACAATTCACTGTTTAATTGAACCGCTAAATGCTCATTGTAAGTCTGATACAAATTTCAAACCGGTTGGAGGGGCAAAAAATGGAGTGAAGACCTTTTATAAAGCACTCTCTTCTCACACAAAGAATAATTTCTGCCGTGTCAGAGTCTTGTATTAATTCAAGTACTTAAGAAGAAACTATCTAGTCTGTACACATATAGGAAAATGTGTTTAGCCCTTATTCACATTTCACAATTTTGGATTTGTAGAAAGAAAATTTCTATTATAACAGTCATGAATTTTAAAACTGTAAATTCCACAACCACTTTTGATAACTTTTAAAACAATATATTTCAGAAATATACAAAACTTAAAGCATCAGAATGAAGTGATTTGATGTATTCTAGGTTGAACCATTTTTGGAAATTTCTAATTTATCTTTTTGTTACAAGTAAAACAACTTTATTATGTTATAAAGCTTTAAACCTAGAAATATATAAGGCGTAGGTACAGTAGAACCTCTGTAAGTTGACCGCCTAAGGGACTGTAACAAACTGGTCAACATGCTGAGATAGTCGACACAAGGAACTGGGCCTCCTGTACTGATAACATGTGGTGCATGTCTGGTCTATGAAAATTAGGTCAACTTAAGGAGTTAGTCGATGTAGGGAGGTGGCAAACTATGGAGGTTCTACTGCCTTCGATATATTTGGATTAAAATGGGGAAAAAAGGTTGGTACTTAGCAGACACTCAGGAGAAAACTAGTATTTTTATGGGGGAATCTTGAAGTTTTCCGAGCATCTTGATCAGTTTTAGCTGCTTAAAGAGAGTTAAAAATAATATTTTAGTCCAGGGATGGTGCCTCATTACTTCAATCTCAGTATTTTAGGAGGCAAGGGTGGGCCTAACTTAAAGACCAGAGATGGAAACCAGCCTAGACAAGATAGTGTTTTTTCTACAGAAAACAGAAAAATTAGGCAAGCAAGGTACACAACAATAGTCCTAGCTACTTGGGAGGCTAGGCAAGGAGGATCACATGAACCCAGAAATTGGAGGACACAGTGAGCTATGATCATACCACTGCATTCCAGCCTGGATGATGAAGTGAGAACTTTTCTCTGAAACATTTAAAAATATATATTTAAAGTTTTGATACATTTTAACCATTCATACTTATAAATCTGACAATGATAAAGGGAAAGATTAAAATTAGTTAGCAAATTCAGTGCAGCAAAAATGAAAATAAAATTAAAATAAAAACAACAAGCCACAAAAGTACTTCCATCAAGAATTTACTTCATAAATAACTCATGCAAAGGCTGAAAGAATCCAGTAAGACATTTATTCATATAAATGAACAAAGTATACAGATAAATCACACAAAAGACACTAGAGAAACGTTGATCTCTCTCTTTTACTTTACTAAATTAACAACAATATATAAAACCCCTACCCAAATGGTGACACTATAAAATGTTACAACCTTTTGGGAATGCAATAAGGCAAACATAAATCATAAAACTGTTTATATTATTTCACCTAATAATACAACTCCCAGCAAATTATCCTAACAAAATAGAAAACTAAGTATTCACCAATATAAAAATGGTTTAAATAAATTATGAATATAAAGTAAGATAATTAAAATAATTACCAAAACTAAATACAAATAGATAATATCAAATGAAAAATAGTCAATTAAAAAGTATAGATGCCTAAAGATTATAATTAAGTAAATAAAAAAGGGGAGGAGAAATATAAAAATTAAAATTCTAAAGTTAGTACATTAGGATGGTGAGAATGGGTAAATTTTCCATTTGCCAAAACTTCCTTCAATGTTTTCATTATAAAAGAAAAAATTGGCTACCATTTTTAAAAAGTTACTTGCCTTTTCAAACAATCTCTACTCTTCCCCATTAATAAACTATACGTGTCCATTTTTTAAGTTAGAGAAATAGAACAGAAATACTTCGGCTGTGTTCTGAAACTTAAATATTTCTCTACTGGACCTAACTTACCATGGAGAAAGATGCTCTGTAACTTGTGCCATTTCATTAGGCAGAGGCAGCCAGGGCTACCTTCGTTTGACATGAACTACGGGGCACCAGGTTTGAGTAAGTAAAATTATAAACTTTGTGTGTTTAGCATTTTATTCTAATGGATTATCAATACTCTTTTCCTTGTAATTTGCTGTCTCACACTAAGAATTAGTTTTAATATTTTCACTTAAAATGTTGCTAACATGCTGAAAACATTCTATTGATGCATTTAACTTTTTATACTGAGTTTACATTAGGTTGACCACTTCAGTTTACATATTTTAAAAATCTCAGTTAGTGCTTACAACAAGGCAACCACCTTTAAAAAGAAAGTCCACCTATACAAAATCTAAAAACTCTTATGTTACAAAATCTTAATAAGTCTTCCTTTTGAAACTACAGTATCTTTGCGTTTCTGTGTCCAGCTACATACTACATTGCATTGCTTTCCCACAACACAAATGACGAAGCACTCATTATATAAGAAATTGACTATTTTGTAATATGACCACATTTTCAAAATTATGGTAAAAAGGGATAGGAAACTCTCAGGAAGCTATGTGAATAAAAATGTTTGAGAATAACTTTAAAAAATTTTTAGAGCAGGAGACTAATGGAAATACAGGGCAGCTATTTCAACATCTGCAAGTATCACCCGAAAGAGCAGACACAATGTCACAGGGACAAAATGGTACAAAGAGCTTGACTGTGTTGACGAAATTACAGGAAAAATATCTTATAGCTGCCAAAATGCAAAACTATAGGGGCTGTCTTCTGCTTGAATAGTAGAGTACTAGTGAATTTAATTAAATATTAGTCTTCTATGTATATATAAGTGGCAGCAATAATAATTTGGTTCATTTACTAATATTTATTATAAAGGTTGGTTTCCAAGATCTAAATAAACACAAGTAATACAAGATGAGTGCAGTTTTATCACAGAAATAATAACAAACTCTCTAAAACACAAAAACTCAATAGCAGCCATTTCAAAAAAGTTCATGGATTTCAATAAAATGAAGCCACCAGGAAGCCTAAGTAAAGTCAAAATAACACTAAATTACATTCACTTTTGTGAAATTAAATACGTGGCCCATATTTTTGCTTTGATTAGAAAATTTGTTCAACTTTTTCACAGGAAAAGACTGAAGACACATCAAATTCAGAAACTTAAATTTTCCGGAATCCAATCCTATTCACATTTTAACATAAAACTATCCTAAAAGAACATTCCATAGCACGGCAAAGAACTGAATTACCAGGCCATATATAAGGCATAGCAAACAAATCCTATATTACAGAAACCTGTAAATGGTGGACATTTTCCTCCATGCAAAACGTTAAGTCAGGAGTAGGTGTCTCTTGCATGTGGCTTGTCAGTCTGCATCTGCATGGGGGATTCAAATGCCACACAGGAAATGACATTCCCAGGTCAATCTCAAAATATCTTAATTACATCATCTTCTCCCTTTGTCTCGTTTAGAGTTATATATTCACAACTCAAAACCTGTTCATTAGGCTCCTCGGGTTTCAATTTTTTAAGTGCCAACTCCGCTGGGAGCAGAGATGAGCAATGCTCCAGAGACTGGGCGATGTCATCAATTGTCCACCTGTCCTCAGGAAGGGCGTGTTCTTCCAGCGTGAATGGTCCCTGTTTGGTTCGCGTCAGCTCTAGCACATTGGCACAGGAAGACAGTTCTACAGCAACGAAAGGTAAACAAAAATCCAGAAGACAAATGATTCAGTATTTCATAGTTTATAATTTTTCAAATGACAGAAATCGACTCAACCCTCCCCAAACCACCACAATAGTGAAACTGTAATAATCCAACATAAGAACTAAGAGCCTGGAGATAAAGAAATTATTAAGCAGCAAAATATTTAAAATCTCACCTAAACTGCTTTAACGTCAACCCAGAACCTGCACACATTTTTCTTATTTAGCTTATGAAGCAACACCATGTGAATATGACTCTTACTTTACAGATGAGGCAGTATTTAATCTGCCAATGTTACAACTGCCAGTAGCAAAAGGCAGAGCCAGAAATCCAACTCTGTTAGTAAGACTGCGGCTTCCAGTTTTTAAAAAATTTGATTTGCATCTATGAAAATAACTTTTAGAAGGATATACCTTTTTTCTTTGAGCCCCTACTTTGGGTTAAAATGGTTTTTATTTGAAAAAATGTTGGCTCTTACATTCATTATTCCTGTCTTCATTTTCTGCTCCTCTTTCTCTTCTTCCCCATTATGAGCACTTCACTGCAGCTGCTGAGGCTGACAATTGCATGCCATAAACCTACAATGCTTCTAAAGCTGAAGGCAGCAAGAGTTCAGTACCTAAGGCCAGTACTCGGAAATAAGAAACACAGAAAATTCCCTCTTCCCATCGAAAAGAATATTACTCTCTAAATGATAATTCATAATTCATTTTTATGCTTACCTTTGCCAATGTCACTGACCAAGCTTCTGATATAAAAACCTCCTCCACATTCAACATCTGGAATGTTAACAGTGACATGGTAAATTGCTCACCTCCTATGAAATCCACTTTACATAGAAATGATGCCCCTCAACAAATGTAAAAATGCACTATGCAAACAATCGTGCGATAAAATATTTATGCGCTAAAACATAAATTATTCATCCAGCTGCATATGTGTTTGTGAGATTGAAAAGTCAAGAGTGTGGAGAAAGCGAACAGCAGAAACTCACGAGCACATTTTAAATTAACTGGCAAGTCACATCACTTTAATACTTCAGCCTCGTTCATTTAATAGGTTTTAAATAGTTAGAAATCACAGCTTTACTATAGACAGCTGTAGATTTTAAAAAATACTTTCAGATTTGTACATTAAAAAATATATAAGCAAGCAACCAATTAAAAACTCCTTTCACAGGGTCAAGAATTATGTTTGGTATACTATATAATGCATGGCGAGCTCGACATATTGAAATGTTCTCTTGGAAATCGTTCTTTAAAAATCACAAAATAACTAAAAATTACACAATGTCCTCAAATTGAATGTATATATCTAAACATCCTAACACATATAACACAAGTTTACTGGTTGAGAGCGGGAGTCTCCGTTATTTTTATTCATCAACAAGACATCCTAAAAAGAGATGCCGTATCTCTACACAAAAGGACTGCATTCTAGCTGTCTCTAGTCTGACTGGTACAAATTCCCACTGGGAGAATTAATCAAAGTTCAACACCTGAAGATTCCAATTTCTTTTTTTTTTGTTGTTGTTGTCAGCTCACAGTGTGAGGCCACTGCTAAGAGAAAAAATGGGCATTAGGATCAAATATAGGTGTGCTAACAGACTTGAATTATATTTGACTTTGGTGAAAAGACACTTCTTAGGCCTATGAGACTCTAGTTAAAATTACTGATGATTTATATGCAATCAGAAAAATTTGGAAATTGTTCTTACTTTCATAAATTGCATCTACTCTGCCAAAGCAGCTGTTTTGCTTTGTTGGAATGTACCAACACATTTGTAATGTGTTTTTTTACATTACTTGTCAAGTATTTTAGAATCAGAAAACTCAAAAAAGGAAGTGCCTTTTTAACTAACTGTACAAAACCACATTCTGCAGGAACTGAATAAACATTAAATAATAATGTCAATGGGAAAAAGCAACATAATTTAGGAAAACAGGTTTTGGCAAATTATTTCTGAAAGGAATCCTATTCAGGATATAAAGGTAGGATCAATTTAAGGAAGGCTAAGGATTAAGAACAATTGCTTTTGATTTTTTATGGTTCTTCACAACTTTTTGCAGCCACAAAGATAAAATTGCCAATAACAGAAACAAACTTTTTGGCTTTTATATTTATTTCAAATACGGATTATAAAGTCAAATTGATAATCCTAATTAAAATGTGACCAGGTGTCCAAGAATACATTTCTGCCTTACTCATTTTTTCATATTCTCAGCATCTTTAGTAATAACTTATAGGTGACAAAAAAGAGGGGTAGGGGAATTAGTCCATTCTTAGAATCTCTTGTCTGAAAACTAAAAATGCTTCAATTTAGAAGGACAAATTAATGTCAGTTCTAAAACTGAATGTATCAGACACTTGTCAAAATGGAATAATAAATATCTAAAATGCAAAAAATTCATACTTCTTACCTACTCTTCTCTACAGAGAGACCTAAAGCATGTATTTCCAGCTCCAAGATAATTCAGCCTAGATAGAAAAAGTATTTCTGCACCTCCTTTAGGTATCTCATTAAATGTATGACCAAAAAGGTCCTTAGTCTTCCTTAAATTCAAATTTAAAAAAAAAAAAACAAAAACCCTCCACTATCCCAGGGACACATGAAAATTACACAGAATAGCCAAATACAAAATAAATATGTGTGTAAATACAAATGATTTCAAATCTCCTCCTCTTACCTAACGTGAAAAATGGTGGCTGGAATTTCTGAAGGGAGATACTGTACACAGTAACTGGCCTGGCAGGTTTTGCTTCTACGACTTCGCCTCTCTTCATCAAAGTTGAAAGTCTCTGGCCATCTTTCTTTAATGCAGAATAGCTTGCAAGAGAAAAAGAGGGAGAAAGGAAGGGTAAGGGGCAGCAAGAATTGAGACTGGTTTAAAATGACTGAGAGATAATTTCATATTAAGGCATAAAAAGAAAGGATGGCTAGCAGCCCTTTAAACTGAAAATCCTTCTAAAAAAGGAACTAGTTTTCTCTTCCAATCGACTCCACAATGCTGTCCTGGATAGTTTCCAAATATATGTAGCTCTGAGGCTAATGTAAGCTCGTTCTGACACACAATAGCAGTATGGCCAATTTTATTCTTTAACTATCTTCCTGGAGCTGGTGCATTCATGTCTTCTCTTTATTAGGCTTCAGTCTGTGTTAAAGGCATAAGAACCTTGTAGCCTCTTGTCATAATAAATCTCAGCTACATTTTCCTGAAACCACTTCTATTATAATATTCACTTTTATATAAAAGTTAACATTTCTAAAAAGCTAATAAGCAAATCATCTACTTAACAGATGTTTGCTTTGTGTGATTAAATTGTATTAGACCACAAAACCCTTGGAATAATCACAGAAAATTCTAAAATGATTCTTACAAATAAATGTTTATTTGTATAATAATGCAAACTGTTTATGCAAATCTTACTAAAATTTTAACATCTTTACATTTGAAGCAAAATTATGAAGAAACATATTTCGATGTTCTTGAAAAACAAGTATAAATATTTTTAAATATAAATATTAAATTCTAAAAGAACTGTTAGTAACTTATCGTAATACATCCTACAGTCATTCAGCCATTAAAAAAAGAAAAGCAATTTGCTTGAAATGGTAACGTGAACAAAAATATGGTTAAAAGGTGCTATGATTTTGTGTACCCCCCAAAGTTTATATGCTGAAATCCTAACCTCTACGGTGATGGTATGAGGAGGTGGGGGCTCTTGGAAGGTCCCAGGGCAGAGCCCTCAAGAAAGAAAATAATGCCATCATAAAAAGGGCCACGAAGGACACAGTAAGAAGGCTCTGTCTTCAAGGAAGCAGGCCCTCACCAGACATTGAACCTTGTTGGCACTCTGATCTTGGCCGTCCCACCCCATGAAGCGTGAGAAAGAAATTTCTGCTGTTTATAAGCCACCTAGTTTATGTTATTTTGTTATAGCAGCCCATGAACTAAGACAAGTGGAAAAGCAATATAAGCATATTTTAATTAGTTATAACTCTCATCTGTTTCATTGATTCTGTCCAAAAGGAACAGTACCAGCACCTGACAGGTAGTGCCCATTAGGACTAAAATCACAGCTGTGACGCCCTTCCCAGATTAGACTCGTCCCTTCACCGCAATTCTGAGAAAAGTGCTATCTCTGGGCACCAAGGAGATGCACTTGGATAAGCATCAGAAGAGGTGATAACTGGACTAGCACAGATATCGGACTGTGGCAACACTTAGGAACAAGGGAGGCCACATCCCACTGCATCTTAGAGAGGTCCAAAAGCTCCACACCCTGTCTAAATCAGGTTCACCTTTACTCGTCCAACACTTGCCATGTCGGATTTAAAACCTGCCTTGCCATTAAAAGAAGCCCATCCATTTTAATTAGAGTGATATAAACGATAGGAAAGTGAAATTAAACATTTATCCACATTCAATAATCAAACTTACAGGGGGGGTACTTGCATTATATTCCCAGTAAATTTCTGTAGAATGCCTTCAATATCTTCTTGTGTTATTTTATCTGCCAAAAATGAACAAACAACAGTGATACTGAAGAAACCACAGAAGGACAGTGATGTTTTTATAGAATCAACAGCTCTGAAAACTCATTTAAAAAATTTTCAAACAAAGCATATGTTATAGGGTATGCTTTGTAGGCCAAAGTCTACCTTGTTGAGAAGAATAAAATATATTAATGAGTTATAAGAGAAAGTCTTACATTGCTCATTATTAAGTCTAAATTTTCTTTGCTTCAATTTTTTTCTCCAAAAAAATGATCCAATCATCTTATATGCATTTAGTTGGTTCTGACGATGGCTATTAGAAGACCTGAGGAAAACATCATGTTAACTACAGAAATGTTCCTGCAGTGATTAATAACGAGGTGATCAGAGGTAAGCAGAAAAAAATTCCCATAAGATCTTTTATAAGTTTCTCTAGGTAACAAATATTCCAAATAACTTCATGTGGTACAAAAGATTATCGAGTGTTATCCACATTATAAGTTTTACTTGGTAAGATTTCAAAATTATTCCATTTTATGACACAAATTTTATATACTCATATTCAACTCTATGTGCAAGTGAAGATGTGTTTATCTGTCTTCCCGCCTTTCTTCTTTGCTCTTGAAATTTTTCTTGAACACTCTCAATCTCAAAAATAAGAGTGCAAAAAAGAGTACACATAGCAAGGATTTTAGCATGCTGATTAGGCATTTTTTAAACAATGATTTCAGAAAATGTGAATGAAGAAATATACATAATGCTTTTAATAACTGTTACTTAGGTAAGTTTTCAGCTTTTGTTTGACACGCCCCCAAACAAAATGATACATTATAGAATTTTAAAAGCTGAAAACTCTTGACATACTGAAACTTAATATTTGCAATTTTTGTGATTACAGATGAGTCTTCGTACATATTTCATATTCAATAATAAACTAAATCACAGAAATGTTCTATAATCTGTTTAGGTCACAGTCAATGGAAAGAAATTTCAGTGCTTTTACCATTTTGTAGGAAATGTACCTAAACTTTTTATCCTGCTATATGTACGTTACATTTGATTTTATTTGGACAATATTAAATTAAAACTAGTGTGCTTTGAGTAAGTGTTCCAATACCAGAATAAAAATTAAAAGACAGCATGGAATACTGTACCCAGATATCAATTATTAACTCAGGCGACGATCTTAACCTCAGAACAACCTTGACCCATAAAAGCTAAACAGAGACAAAAGACTAGAATCTACTAGACTCAGAGAGAGAGAGAAGAGCTACAAAACTCAAAAGAATTTCTCCAGCACCCCGCAGCACCAAAAAGGCACATCTTGGGTGGTTATTCTGTTCACATTGTTGCTTAAACAGATGTATCTCATGATACAAATGAGGATTTTTCCATGAAAAACTTTTACTCTGCCGCAACATTAAGACATAATTATTTGGTGGCACCTTAAGTTATGCAGATGTAAGATTTCCAAATCTAGATAGCCAATGCTATCATCATGGCTGGCACTTGCTAAAATAAATGTCATTGTTGATAAAACTGCAATAGTTGATGATTCTGCCACTGATTTTTAAGACAAGATTAAATAGCTTTCTCCTTCTGCGAGGCTGGTTGGTCTCCTCACTCACATTCCTACAGATATGTTTTTCTTTTTTCCAGCTTCTATGCCTCTCCACTGCTATTCCCACGCAAAGTGACTAGATGTGTTCTTTCTCATCCTACCACTGCCATACTACCTCCTTCTCTGACTTAAAATCTCAGCATTTATGGTTTGTGGTGTTCATTCTGTAATTAATCACACACAATTTTTAACTACTCTCTCAGTTTATATATGTACATATTATCTCACCAATGAAATTCTGAGCTTCTCAAAGGCAAAGGCAATTTTTCTTCTTATATAACATACCCTATTATGATGGCACTCAAGACAGTCTTGCTGAATTTAATTTGTTGAAGAATAATAGAATCTCAAGCTTGAAGGGCATTTAAATGTCACCTAGTCCAATCATTCATCTGATGTTTGAATCACCAGACAGAAAGCCTACACAGTGAGTTACTTCATAATAAAAGCTAAGCTACAGCACATGAGTACGCAGTGCAAGCTGACTACATCTAAAACACAGTATTAGTGCTGCTCAATTGATAATTATCCCTGTAACATAATAAAGATTCTACATTCAAAGTATTTAGTAAGAAAGAGAATCTCCATAGCAAGTATATCCAGTAACTAGCCAGAATTACATTTGGCAAAAGAAGATAAGTATGATACAAACAATAAAGAATTGGGGCAATTATTTTAGTTTAGTAAATTAATAAACTATCAATGTGACAGCATTCATCGAGCTTAGTGGTTAGGGCGCCGGCCCCATATACCGAGGGTGGTGGGTTCAAACCCGGCCCCGGCCAAACTGCAGCATTCATTTGAGATTAAGTTTTTAAAGTCACTCTCATGAAACTAATATACACAAGATCATGTCATGTCACACATCATTATTTGCTTAACTGAATATGAAGCTAAACACAAGATGGTAGAGTTAAAACCATATTCAGCCACAACCGTGTGACTGTTACTGGGCAAGTCACGCTGTCATAAGGAATTGTTAAACTGTAAAAATATATCAAAGAACTGTTTGGGGCAGACAACAGGCAGCAAGGACTGTAACCCCTGAGAGAAGGGAAACAAGCAGGGGATGCCCCACAACCACCTGAGGGAGGTACTTTCTTAACCATGGGGCAGACAGCAGAATCCCATCACAGCACAGTGATCCCCTGAACAAAATGAGTGAGCTTGAGAAAGCAGTGGCAGCTGGAATTTAAGGGAATTATACAGAAACACAGATGTCTATCTTGAGACTCTGGCTAAATTCTAAGCTGCGCACAAAGTATTCAGTCGCCATTGTTAATACTAGTCTTCATATTACATGGCTGAATGCTTTCTAGACAGCCCTTGAATGCAAAGAGTTTTAGTAAAATTATCCAAAGAACTATTAACAAAGCTCTTATAAGACTGGGAGATGTCTGGATTTCAATCACCCAGAATGAAGAAACTTGCTGAACACCCAAGACATTCAACAGAGACCCCAGAAAAGCCATGCCTTAGGAGTGGGGCCCATGTAAACCTGGACAAAGTCCACTTTAGACGCACTATAACAAGAAATCTATACAAAAGCAACTAGAAATAAGTGAGTTTAGTAAGGCTGAAAAACACAAGATTAGCATGCAAAATTCAATTCCCACTTCTATATACTAGCAATGAACCATCAGAAACTGACATTTTAAAAATTCCTTTTGCAACAGTATAAAAAATGTGAAGTATTTAAGGATTTCATATCCAAAGGCATGAAAGCTTGATATACAGAACAGTATAAAAACATGACAACAAGAAATAAAGACTGGGCAGCGCCTGTGGCTCAAAGGGGTAGGGCGTCGGCCCCATATACTGGAGGTGGCGGGTTCAAACCCAGCCCCCACCAAAAACTGCAAAAAAAGAAGAAAGAAATAAAGACCTAAATAAATGGAGAGATATCTCGTTTCCTAGATCAGAAGACTCAATATTATCTAAATGTCAATTTTCTCCCAAACTCATCTTTAGATCAAATACAAGTTCAATCCAAATCCCAGCAGTGCTGGGTGCAGCAGCCTTTGCACGTGTGTAATGTGTATATGGACACTGACAAACTGATTAAAAAATTCATACAGAAATGTGAGGAACCTCACAACAACTTTGAAAAAGAACACGTTGGAGGACTAACCCTCTTCAAGAGTTATTACAAACCTACAATAATCAAGACAGTATAATACTGGTATAAAAATAAACAGATCAATGGACTAAAATACATAGTTGAGAAATAAAAATATGCATCTAAACCATGATGCAAAAAACAATTTAATTTCCACATGCAAAAAAAACAGACTCAGCTTCATGTCCGAGATCATAAACAAAAAGTCAAAATGGACCACAGGGTTGATGAAGAGGCATGAGGAAACTTTTATGGTTAATAGAAATATTCTCTATGAATTCAATTTTGATTATACTTATGATTTCACAGGTGAGAATATTTATCAAACTTGTCAAATTATATATTTTAAATATTTATGACTTTCTTGTATGCTCTCAAAAATTGTTATAAAAAACAAATATCGGGGCTGAGCTTACTTCTAGGTAAATTAGGGAAAGTTATTTGCTCTATTCTTGCAACTTTCCTCTAATTTGATATTATTTCAAAATTAAAAGGTCATGATGGAATATCTGAACAACTTTATATCAGTAAGTTTGAAATTTTAGATGAAATGGACAATTTCTAGGGAAAAAATTATCTAGAACGACATAAGAAAATAAAAAAATATAGTATGTCAAATAGTTAGTAAAAAAATCTGATCCATAATTTAAAATCTTCCTAATAAAGAAAACTCCAGAACAGATGTCTACCAGTAAGTTCTACCATACATTAGAAAAAACAAATGTCAGTTTAATACAAAGTCTTCCAGAGAATAGAAGAAATGAGAATATTCCTCAACCCACTGTATGAGGTCAGTGTAATTTTGATATCAAAACCAATCAAAGGCATTAAGAAAAAAAAGAAAAATACAGGATAATCTTACTCATAAATGCAGATGCAAAATCCCTAAACTAAATATTAGCAAGCCAAATCCAACAATTTTAATAAGGATAACACATCACAACCAAGTTGGGTTTATTCCAGAAGTATAACATTAGTTTGATGTTTGAATAAGAAAAATCAACAGATGCAGAAAATACTTGATAGAATCCAATGTCTTCTCACAATTTAGAGAGAAAAAAAGCAAAAAGCAAATAACAAACCCCCCCCAAAATACAAACATACAAGCAAAACCCCAGAATTCAGCAAATTAGGGATAGAAGTCAACTTCTTTACTTAGATAAGAAAGCTATTATAAAAATATAGATAAATCTATAAGAATAAGGAAGGATGACTTGTTCTTCTAGATATAAGATTTAGTCTAAAATTGCAGCAAATAAGTTTAGTATTAGCAGAAAGACAGAAACTGACCAATGTATAAAATAGATTCCAAATAAGTCTGTTCCTAAACAGTGCTTTATTTATGACAAAGCGGGCAATGCAGAGCAGTGAGGTTTAAAAGTGCCAAGTGCCAAACCAGTATCAATACAGGGCAGAAATCTACTAGTGCAGATATAATGTTAAAGGCAAAGCAATACAAGTTTCCAGGACATAGAAAAATATCTTCATGTTTTTTCAGTAGAAAAAGTTTTCTTAAACAGGATACCAAAATGACCAATCATAAGGGAAAAGACGTAATAAACCGGACAAAATTAGAACTAAGAACTTCTGTTTTTCAAAAGACAAAATTAAGAGAGGAAAGAAGCAAGCCACAAAGTAGGGGAGAATATCTGCCACACACATAAGGAAAAGATGGGTACACATCCAAAGTGCACAAAGAACTCACACAAGTCAGTACGAAAAAGGGAACTCAATAAAGAAGGAAAAAACATGGGAAGAGACCCCAACAGACAATACACAAAAGAAAAAGGCTAATGAGCTAAATGACATTATGAAAGTACTGAATCTCATTAGTAAACAAATTAAAACCACAATGAAATACCACTGTACATCACCAGAAAGGCCCAAATTAAAAACACTGCTAATATACTGCTGCAGATGAATGAAATGGTATATGATACAACCAATTTGGAAAACTGTTGGACAATTTCCAGTAGAATAAAATATATACCTATCCTATGAGCCAGCAATTCCACTTGGGTATATATCTCAGAGAAGTGAGTATATGTGTCCACCAAAAGACAAGTACAAAATATACAGCAGAGTTAGTCATAAAGCCCAAACTGGGAACAACGGAAATGTCTATCAACAGAAGAGTGTGTAGTGCATACATACACACAGAACCTCATAGTTGTCCACCTCCCCACACTGACCCTTAAGTTGACCTAATTTGCACAGACCAGATGATATACATATCAGTACAGTAGCCCTAGTTCCTGATGTTGACCACTTCCATATGTTGACCCATTTCTTACAGTCCCTTGGGTGGTCAACTTACAGAAGTTCTACTGTATATGTGTGTGTGTGTGTGGTTGTATATTCACACAGTGGCAAACTACAAGGCAATAAAAAAAGTCCAAAAAATACTGATACATATAACAACATAGATGAATCTCACAAGTAGAAGAATTTAGACCAAAAAAGATACATATTTTTTATTACATTTACATGAAGTTCAAAACTAGGCAAAATCATTGTTTTAGAACTATCACTGCAATGTTGGAAGTCACAGTAGTAATCCTTGGAAAAGAAGGATGAGTTGGTGACTAGAATGGGGCCTCAGGGTGGCTTCCCGGAATCTTCTATATCTTGATGAGGGGTAACAGTCACATGGAGTTTGCTTTGTGATAATTCATTGAGCTGCAACATTATTTTTTGCTCACTTTTCTTTGTAATACCACGTAATACAAAGTTTAAATACAAAGAAATAGCACCATAAGATTATTACCCAGAATATAGTGTGTATGCTATTCATTTAAATCACAACTTGAGACCCAATTCTATTCTTCAGGTTCCTGCAGGACAAGCCCCTGAATTGTGGGCAGCCAAACCACACACAGTCCAAGAGTTACCAGTTCCATTAAATACAAAATCAGCCACATCCACTTGAGGAAAACTCGGTAACATCCTGTCTTAAGACTAAGGGTGGCGGAGATTTCAGCATGAGATTCTTCATTTCTTGCCTCATAACAAAGAGGGACAGAAAAAAATCATTCCCAATGCAGGAACAGTTAGGCCTTCCCAGTGAGTTGGCCCACATGTAGCCTGGGAAGCCCTGGTCCTCGTGTCCTGAGCTCAGTGGAGAACTCACTGATGAGCACAGTGAAGCTGTGTGTCCTCAGAGACACCAGCACTAGTACTGGAGATGTATTTCCCACATGCAGAATGGGACTTACCCGCAGCCTTCCCTGAGAATGTCTCTGTTGCCTGCTTTCTTTATTTATGAAACATTTTATTCTGTGTGCCACATGTTTGACCAATAATACAGTGAGGATCAAAAGAGACACGGTTTCAGCCCAATAGTTTAAGGGATCAACACTCAAATACACAGTATAATTGTAAATAGTGGAAAACACTATTTAGGAATGACAAGTGGTATTATGATAGAGAATGAAGGGAGGAGGCCTGTCATATGCTTTGAACTTTGAGTCTACTCAGCCAAGGACTCATTTTCTTATTTCTTGGAGCTGGCTTTCAACTACCTGAAGCAATGGCCCAAAATAGTTCTTTTCTAGATAGGACAAAATATCTTAAGAACAATCATTTGCCATGGACTGCATATTGCCTTAGTTACTTTATCCAAAATGCTCTTAAGAACTGCCTTTTTGGTTGTTGCAGTGACTGGGTGAGTGGGTGTAGGATGGCAGCTAGCTCCGGCAGCCTTTCAGACCAGAGATGCCAGATGTGCAGATCATGGATCACTGGGAAGAACTTTACTGCCTGTGAACTGCCTGACTTCTGGCGGTCATGGCACCCAGGGAGGCAGGCAGGTGAAAAGACGTTATAATTACTTGAGGCTAGAACTCAACTCCATTTTACATTTAAACATGAAGAATGGCCAGTTCTGCATACAGTGAATTTTCCAGTACCAAATGATTAATATAACACATCTATATCACTTTGTTTTTGTACCTGTGACATTTATTTTTTATTTATTCTTTTTCTTTAGAGACAGCGAGTCTCACTTTATTGCCCTTAGTAGAGTACTGTGGCATCACAGCTCACAGCAACCTCCAGATCCTGGGTTTAGGCAATTGTCTTGCTTCTGCCTTCAAAGTAGCTGAGACTACAAGCGCCTGCCACAATGCCCAGATATTTTTTGTTGCAGTTTGGCTGGGGCTGGGTTCAAACCCATCACCCTCGGTATATGGGGCCAGAGCCCTACCCATTGAGCCGCTGGCACCAACTGTGTACCTGTTGGCATTCACAGTGATTTATATATTAGCATACACACCTCACTGCTTGGTTAACAATTTGCATAGTAATACCTGCGCATTTCCATATCGGCATACCTATTTCATTATAAATTACTTTTGTTTCTTCTTTATATTGCATTTGCTGCAGTATACTGATAAAAAATATGTATGGGTTGGTTAGAATGTCTCTGAATTTTATTTTAGGATAGCAAAGAAGACTTTATAAAATCCTGGTCATAGGTGTCCCTATTAGACTTTAGGGTTTAGGAACATAGGTCAGGTTCTCCCATAGACATCAAGATCCTTAAGGACACAGGTCTTACTTTATCTTTCCCTTGGTATCTGTTATAGCCGCTTGAGTACATGCTAAATATTTGTTGATTCATGAAAGCACACAGGAAAGTCATGACAATCTGCAAAGTTCTCTGACCTCATATCTGTCAGGACTACAAATACTACTCAATGAACTGTAAGAAGCGTGCCTGTTCAAGCCCTGAAGAAAATTAGTTTCTCTATGATCGATTACAACATTACAATGAGATGATTGTAACTGACTTTTCTTTAAGGTAAATAAATAAGGTTACAAATTACCTAATACGGAGTAAAATTTTCTTAAAATTCCAAAATGCTTCAGGGCAAGAACAAAGGGTATATTTAAGTATTTCTGCCACTGTCCTCTTCTAGTATCCCTTGCTCAATGACACCAAGTTTAAAACCCAAAAACCTAGTCATAGTTGACATCTTCTTTATTATCTCCAAGTAATCAATCAAAAATTTACTTGCTAAACACTGTTGTAACCCATCATACTGGTCCAAGTTACTATCATCTCTGACGGGACTGATAAGAGCCTTGTGACTGGTCTATGAGAACCCCATATCCATTCTCTCTTTCTTTTTTTTTTTTTTTTTTGAGAGAGTCTCACTATGTCGCACTTGGTTGAGTGGCATGGCATCACCGCTCCCAGCAACCTTAAACTCTTGGGCTTAAGTAATTCTCTTGCCTCAGCCTCCCCAAGTGGCTGGGATCACAGGTGCCTGCCACAACGCTGGGCCATTTTTTTGTTGCAGTTGTCATTATTGGTCAGCCTGCCTGGGCAAGGTTCGAACCCACCAGCCTCAGTGCATGTGTCTGGCGCTGTGCTATGGGCTATAGGTGCTGAACCATTCATGGTCATTTTCTCTCCAATCAATTCTTATAATAACTCTACAAGGTCAATATGATTATCATCATTTTGGAGATGAAAAAAATGAAACAGAGAGATTCAGAAATTTTCAAATTTAAAAGGAACTAGAAATTAAACCCAGATTTGCTTACTCTAAGTGCCCTTTGTACTTCACCAAGGTGTATCCCATCCTTAATTACCCTAGGATCATTATTCTGAGTATCAATCATTCGCCTTGTTATGCTTCGGCAAATGGAGACAGAGATACAGGAGACTTACTTATATGCGTAATGACATATAATTCATTCGTAATAATGTAATGTGTATTCTGTAGTATACTCTGGAAATCTCTGATATCCTCCTGTGGCCCTATGCCTCTTTAATCTAAAAAGCCTTTTGGTTAAAGGTTATAGCTGGGTTTCAATTAAGTGAGGGTCTGCTGTTATTTGCTAAGAATGATAATGATGATTCCAAGAATAAGTCAGCATCTATTTTTAAAAGGACTTAAAATCTGTGATTTTTCTTTTCATTACATTGCTTAATTAACCTAATAAGATATTAAGCTACATAAAAATATTAATAGAATAAATGAAGCTATTATGAACAAGAAAAAGGTTGGGCTCACTATTGGAACAATATGTAATATATAATAAGGATAATTAACATCAAAATAATGTGGGGGGCACAGGCTAGATTACAACTAAATTAAGAGATAACATTAAACACAGAGGAAAAACCAGAAAGTCTACGAATAATTCACAATTGGTGGCATAATAATGCAGGTGAACTGACTTACAAAGCTGCAACTGCTGCATTATAAATAGCATAAGCACTGTGAGAGTTGCTAGGAGACCAGTTCATCTATCTATTCTTTCTTCAAGTGGGAATGGTAGAAATATTAAGGTGGGCACCAGTGAGTTCCATTTTACTTCCAGAGAAATAGCTTTCCCTCTGTCATCTCTTTCCATACTCCAAAAGCACAGAAGCGTGATTAGTTTTAAAGTATTAAACCTGGCACATATATTCAACAGCTGACAATTGCGTTCTTTCTTTCTTTCTTTTTTTTTTAAGGCAAGACAGATAAAATCTAACAAGAGTATCTCTGCTTTCTTTGTTACTAGGGAAAATAATATAAATCCTACCTATAAATGTTTTTGGTGAGGGAATTATTTGGAAGAATAATGCTAATCCTTAAAACAATTATAGGAAAAGAGGCAATAACAATAAACCTTTATTCATAAATGTATCAAATAAGCAACAATGTGATAAATATTTTCCATTCTTTTCCTGAAGAAATTTATTGAGAGCTGAAATCACTGGAAATATCAGGTAAGAAATTTATTTTAAAATTCTGCATTCTCAGAAACTTCTCTAAATGTTAAAAAACAAGAGTACGTAAGATGAACTTCATACCATAGGGTTTTTCTTCTGTCACTCTCCCCGTAGAATCTAGCGTGTCTGTAGCTTTCCCCAGCTCTCCAATGGCGATATACCGCTAGAGGAAGAGAAATAGAGAAAAGAGCGTCACAAGGTAAAGAAAAGCTGTAATGCATTCTCAGAATGCACGTATAGAATTCTATGTACAGCATTTAACTATTACTACCAACTCGACACAAAACGAAGGCAAAAATAATGGACGACTATTTCATTAGTTTGATTTTGATATGTTGGAAGCAACTGTATAAGCTGAGGAACATTCACAAACTTCCCACACCAGCCAACCTGAGAACAAAAAACATGATTGTATGGGTAATTATGACTGTTGTCACTGCAAACAAATTTCTACAACCACTTTTATACTGGGAGGTTTGTTTTTAAGAAAATTTTTCAAATATATCCATGAGTAGATAGGATGGTAAAATAAACCATGACATAGCCATCACAAGATTCAATAATTTTCTTACATATACAATTAACTTTAAGTAAGTTGATTTATTATTTTTTATGTGAAACACTGAGACAAATCTTAGCAAAAGCTAAACATGTAGAAAGTGAGCAAAACTAGTATAGGGAAGGTAGTGCCTGTAACAATTATATACGTTTTCTTAATAAAGAAAAATTGATACTTAAGCTCTCTGAAAGGAAAAAAAGTCCCTTTAAGAACTGATCATTATTCACAAGAGAAGAATTAGATCATTATCATTTAGCCGAGGACTATCTTCTATCTTTAGGGCACAGTTGTAGTACATACTCTTTTTACTACTCTCTATGGTCAAGTTCAAATTTTATTTGAAGCATCATACAAAATAGTGAGAAAAGTGCAAGGACTATATTTCTCACTGAAAAGAATCTGTATTTATGTGAGTATCTTTAACAGAAGTATCTTTAACAGAGAAAGCTCAAAGCACTTTGAAGAAATGTACACTTATTAATGACAAACTTATTATGCAAGACAAAATAGAGGAAAATATTAAAACTTCAAAATCCCATAAACATGCAGACATTTTAGCCTATGGGTCTTTGATGAAATCAACTTCATATTATAAAGCTCGGATGTTCTTTTTCATAAACACAGGAGGGTATGCACCGATGCTTTCGCATTAATTTAAGTTTAAAAAAAAATTAGTTTCTTGTAACTAAACATTGCCTCCTACCACCTGAGACACCCCACTCTGGCTTCCATATTTTGGAGCAATCAACTTTGATTAAGCAAATTGTGGGGAGAAAGACACACAGCAGGTCAAATGAGTAGGGCTGGAACTCTGATTTCACCACAGCTGGCCAAGTAGGGTTAAGCTAGTCTTTCCTGCTGGAGCTTCATTTCCTTATCTTACAATGCCGAAAATAATAGTACCTCATAAGAAGAAGCAAAGACTTAGAGCAATAATACCTAAGCCTAAGCTTCATTTCCTTATCTTACAATGCCAAAAATAACAGTACCTCATAAGAAGAAGCAAAGACTTAGAGCAATAATACCTAAGCCTGTACACAGTGCCTGCCTCTGGAAGGTTACAGTGTAACGGGGTAAGACACCAGGAAAGACAGGCTCAGTCCCCTGCAGAGGACTAAGTACCTGAGTGGATAATGACAGTAACAGACACATTGACACATCTGGTTTAACTTACTGAGCTCTCATACACATACCACACCTAGCACATGATTATTTACAAATGTTCCCTGTTTTCCAAGTATATTTTATTGATCCATACCTCCCCCAATACAGTCTGTTAGCTGGGATTTTGCCTTGTTCTTCTACTCTGTTCCTTACTAGGTGGAGATACAGTAGCAGGTTAATAAAAAGTTGACAGATTTATGCATATGCTGGAGAAGTTCCTATGGGTGCAAGTCTTCACATTTTGCCACAGTTTTCACATCTAGATTGTATCTGCTAAATCTTAAACTATTCCAGGTTCTGCAGTTATGCTGTATCTAGCTGTATGCTGAATTCTTTTCAGGGGAGACAATATCAAATCAATAGTTATCAAACATTTTGATATCAGAACCCTTATGCCCATTTAAAACTTACTAAGAAAACTTGGCCAAACTTCTTAAAAATATGGTGTGATACACATATACACATTTTTTTGTATATATACTGTATTAGAAATTAAAGCTGAAAAATGCTTAAAACACTAATACCCATGCACATATTCCATTAGCCACCAGAGCATCATGTCACTGCGCATCTGGTAACATCTGAAAAGCTCTGCATATTTATGAGACTGCAAATAGAAAAGGCAAATTTAGGAAAATAGTTTTGATTTCAATAGATCCCCTGAAAGAGCCTCAAGAGTCTGACCACAACTTGTGAACTGACAATTTACATCTTACCTTTCTCCTACCTTTCCCTTGTCCTGGCATTCAGTATTCTTTACTTCTACGCAATTATCCACAAACTACTTAGAAAAACCCACACAGACAGCTATGCCTTAGCTCAGCGGTTCTCAACCTGCGGATCGTGACCCACAGAAACTGTATTAAAGGGCCACAGCATTAGGAAGATTGAAAACCACTACCTTAGCTGAAACAAAGGCTCACCATGAAAAAGATCTGGGAAAGAAAAAAAAAAAAGACAGACATTTATATATTCAACCCTACCATTTCCTCTTACAGCGTCTGAAGTTCTTCCTTTCACTAACCTAAATTCTACACAGAGATGGTCTTTAGAGTTGCTTTCTCTCCAGGATGTGTCACTGGGAAATGTAAATTCTATCACTGTATTCACTACAACATGATTCCATTACAACAGCACAGAATTTTCCATTGACGTGTGTGCTCTTGGGGACTCACGGTTTCTCACTGATACTACCCTCCTCCCTACCTTACTCATCTTCAAGTTCCCCGAACCCCGCAGCAGATATTAGCGAGACATCTCTAGGAGCAAATCTACTATTGTACTCTTGAAGAGGAAAAAAAATGTTTATATTACAGAAGTACATACAATCATTTCTATCTCAAGTTAGTAACTGCTTTGAGATTTGATTTTGAAAGCTTGAGATTCAGAGTTTCAAAAACAAGCAAATAAAATCATTTTATTTAGGATAAGAACATGTTTTTTGTTTCTACTCCTTATCTTAAACATTGTTATTGTTATTAAATTTTAGACCTTTTTAAATCTGTGAAGGCAAAAAGGGGAAACCTAATAAACATGTACATGTAAAAATAAAAAATAAAAAAAGAACATGTTCTTAAAAACTACTGAACCAAAAACGTGGCTTTGAATGCCTTCATTAAGGAATAGTTCTTTACAGTTCATAGGTATAAAAAGCCCTTCAAAAATTTCAACATAACACTTATGAAATATTAATAAATATTAATAGAGTACATAGAAAAGGTACAAATTGGATTGGTCACTGGAGAAAATTGATCAGAAACCCGGAAATCTTAAAGAGCTGGCTAAGTTTTGAGTCACATTTCAGAGTTTCATGACTGGTTAACCTAAAAATGTTACTGTATTCTTGGGTAAGACCACATCTTTTTGACAACTAGGGTGGGAAACTTTGTACATCACAATGACAACACTTGTTCAATTGCTAGAAGTGAATTCAAAGCCGCTTTCCTGGCTTCACCAGAAGGTACCACTACACTTTACTGCCACACAGATAGGGGCAGCTCCTTACAGTTCCAGATAGTTATATCTGGAAAATGCTAGTCAGATTCTTCAAGTTTTCATAATATTAATAATACATCCATTCATCTAGTTTCTAAAGCATTTATAGGGTGACCAATTTTAATCAGTAACATAGAAAGCTAATAAAGATTGTACTCCAAAACTTCATCAAAGTCTGTTACTTCAAAGTACATCTGCTATCCGGATCTGCTTTTGCTGAGGTTCCAAGAAGTGTAATTAAGGAAGACAGTAGAGGGATGTCCACCTTCCTCTAGGTAATGTACATCCTATTTTTAGATTAGTTTAGGCCAAAGGAACACATTAGTCTGACCTCTCAGATCATTTTGCCTAAGTTGTATTTTACATCGATCCACTTCTACATCTGTTGTGAATCTTTTTTTCAGAACCACCATCTGTCTACCCCTTATTGTAAGTATTTTTTTCCTGACTTTAATGCCTAGAGAAACTCCGTCTCTCCCTTGAAGAATCAGCGTGTTTTCTCTTTCTGATTAGTATTATATTTGCCTATACCACCAGAAATTACAGATAGGAATGAAAGAATTGAAAATTACCTGTATTCAAGATTTCCAGCAGAACTTGTTTGGATAAAATTAATTTCAGGTATCTACCAAGCAGGTGGGTAGAAAGCTCCAACAGACCTAGAACTCACGGGGGAGATTTGGGGAGAGCAGCTTTCTCAGGAATAGTACTAACAATATTTGTTGAGCAATTTCTATAAGGTACTGTATAAAAAAATGTGTATGCTTTTTACACATATTATACACATAATCCCAAAAGAGCATGCAGTGAAAAACAAAATGACTCAGGAAAAACAGTACTGGCAGAACAAAGCTTACTATAAGGCAGGAGAGCCGGATAATGGAGAATACAGGGAAGGACTCTTTTCTTAAATCTTATCCTGACCTGAATGGGAGGGAATCCAAAAAAAGAGCTGGGTCTGAATACTGTCTGTCCTTCCTAGACGGAAACGAAATGAACTGATGGCCTAAGATCTTAAGGAAAAGGCGGGCAATCCATCCATTAATTGATAGTGGTGGCATGAAATGGCAGCATGCTGAAAGGATCCTGAGGATGGCTGTGGATTCAGCAGGAAGGAAGGTCAGGCCATGCTCACTCAGCAACTGAACAGTCTCAGCTTAGCACTGGCTAGTGACGGAAGGGTGGATTATACTACGGCTGCAACATGGACACTGTGTATCTGCCATCTTAGAACTAAATATTCCTACTCTGGAGGTGACTCCACCCTAACAAACTACAAGTTTAATTTTTCTAGTAACACTGTGATACAAATAAAAAAATTCATCTCTAAAAACAGGAAGTGGAGAAACTTAGAAACAGGCCTAGGCCAAGTTATGAGGCTGCAGCCACCCATTTTTTTTCTTATGAAATAGAAGGAAAAATATCAAGATATCTCATACATGGTGTTGAAGATGTTTGATGAAAATTTTGCTTTTTATACAAGCTATGTATGTACAGGATTATGACGTAAAACAAATTTCTGAACATGGATCTTAGTCAAAAAATTTTGAAAATCACTGTTTAAAATGATCCCAGAGATTCCCTTCGGTGCCAAAAACAAAAATACAAACAAAGAAAAAAACTTTCCAAACAATGTTCATTAACAGTTTTTAAATATTTTTGAAAAAACTGTAATCTTCAACATACCTAAAGGTAAACTTTAATGATTTAATTCTTTCAACACGTATGTAAAATTGAAAATATAAGAAACAAAAATAGCTACCAAGACAATGACGCCTATTTTTGAAATGTGAAACAACCAAGAACTAGGTTTCTGTGACAAGATGCACCTGGGATCTGCAATTTCTGTTATAGTCACAGGAGGAGCAGCAATTTCACTGTCAAAATTCAGCTCTCCTACAGTCACAGGAGGAGCAGCGATTTCACTTTGTAACATTCAGCTCTCCTACAGTCACAGGAGGAGCAGCCATTTCACTGTCAACATTAAGCTCTCCTACAATCACAGGAGGAACAGCAATTTCACTGTGTAACATTCAGCTCTCCTACAGTCACAGGAGGAGCAACCACTTCACTGTCAACATTAAGCTCTCCTACATCCACAGGAGGAGCAGCGATTTCCCTGTGTAACATTCAGCTCTCCTACAGTCACAGGAGGAGCAACCACTTCACTGTCAACATTCAGCTCTCCTACAGTCACAGGAGGAACAGCGATTTCACTGTCAACATTCAGCTCTCCTACAGTCACAGGAGGAACAGCAATTTCACTGTGTAACATTCAGCTCTCCTACAGTCACAGGAGGAGCAGCCATTTCCCTGTGTAACATTCAGCTCTCCTACAGTCACAGGAGGAGCAGCCATTTCCCTGTGTAACAT
>CAUYON010125559.1:0-23961 GCA_963573935.1 Arctocebus calabarensis
AAAAAAAAAAAAAAAAAAATATATATATATATATATATATATACATATGGAATGGATTGTTACCAAAAGTCTAGGAGTGCTGGAGGCCCAGGCTTTAAAGCAAATACATCTGCCTAGTTAGCCAAACTCATAGCCCTAACCTGAGCCCTCCAGTCTATTTTTTTTTTTTTTTTGAGACAGAGCCTCAAGCTGTCACCCTGGGTAGAGTGCTGTGGCATCACAGCTCACAGTAACCTCCAATTCCTGGGCTCAAGCAAGTCTCTTGCCTCTGCCTCCCAAGTAGCTGGGACTACAGGTGCCTGCCACAATGCCCGGCCATTTTTTGGTTGCAGCTGTCATTGTTGTTTGGCAGGCCCAGGTTGGATTCGAACCCGCCAGCTCAGGGGTACGTGGCTGGCGCCTTAGCCTGTTGAGCCACAGGCGCCGAACCAAGTCTATTTTTTTTAAAGAGAGCAAATTATTTGCTTTACCTTTGTGAAACCCAGAAAGCTTTTTTATTTTGTGTTTTTTTCACTGTCTTTTATTTATTATTCTTTAAATATAATGTTTATTTCAGAATATTATGGGGTAGATTCTAAATATGCTTACATGGTGTTACATACTCATGCATCTATTTTTTTTGTTTGTGAGACAGGTTTTTACTTTGTTACCCTCGGTAGAGTGCCATGCCTCATAGCTCATAGCAACCTCAAACTCTTGGGCTCCAGTGATCCTCTTGCCTCAGCCTCCCAAGTAGCTGGGACTGCAGGTGCCTGCCATAAACACCTGGCTATTTTTTAGGGTCGAGGTCTCACTTTTGCTCAGGCTGGTCTCAAACTCTTGAATTCAAGCAATCCTGCCTCAGCCTCCCAAAGTGTTAGGATTACAGGCGTGAGTCACCACATCCAGCCAGCCTCCATGCATCTTTTTGGAGAGAGCTGGCATTCCTTACCACTCTAGGAATGCCAACTAAGTATGGGCAACAGATTCATGTGCTTTTACAAGACATTTAGGAACCAGCTGAGGTGGAAGTTATCCACTGTAAGGGACATCAAAAGGGAGCTAATCTAATAACTCAAGGAAATAGGACTGCAGATACGGCTGCCAAAGGAAAACTGTTTCCTAACCTAGTGGGGGCCCTAGGTCCTTCTAATCTATTCTCTACATTTCACCTTATTCCACCTCAGAAATACCTGATAGGTTGACTAGAGGATACCTCTTGAGACCCTCTGGATGATTAGTTAAAAGAAACCTCTATCCATTACTGGCTACAGAACTAAAAAATTTGATAGAAGTTCCCATAATACTACCTACTTCAGCCCAAAGCCACTTAGACATCTCAGGAACAACATTTTGTTTCCTTTTTACTATTCTCCACCATTAAACACATCACCTCACTTTGTACCACCTGCCAAACTAACAACCCTCAAGGGGCTTTGAGAGCAAACCTTGCCTCTCTGACCCCTCCAAAAGGGACCTATTCCAGCGAGGACCAGCAGGTGCATTCCTCCCAAATGCCTCCCTGTAGAGCAGGGTTGTCCAACTTTTTTTTAACTCTCAGGCAACCCCACTAGCCTCACACTGGAAAAATAAGAATTGTCTTGGGCCACACAGTAAATACTCAAACACTAACAAAAGCTAATTAGCAAAAAAAATTGTCAGTGCATACTTTTCATGATTCACACACCACAGATAAGCATAAAAAGTCCTCACAAAATCAGCATGCAGCCCACGGGCCACATGTTGGACACCCTTGCTGTAGAAAATTCAAGAACTTGTCCAAACTTTTACTTGTTGGGTTGAAGGCTTCCCTTGCAGGACTGAAAAGGCCACTGACATTCCCTGAAGACTTCTGGAGGACAACACACCTTGTTTTGGCCTTCTCTACTCCTTAAAGAGTGACAACAGTCCTGCCTTTGCTTCACAGGTAGTGCAGGGAGTCTCTAGGACCCTGCAGATCTCTTAATATCTGCATTGTGCCTAGAGGCCTCAGTCACCAGACCAGGTGGAGCAAGATAACCAGAGCCTTAATCTTGCCTGTGCAAGATGACCCAGGACACTGGGTCAGTTTGTTAAAACTTCTCCTAGTCACTCTTTTATATTTATACATTGTAACTAAACCTCCCTTTTCTTTGAGTGCTTTTGAAATACTGTATGCGTAACCTTTTGCTCTGATCACTGTGGACTTTTTCAGGAACTGGCTGGAATATGCCCTCAGGTAGCTCAGTTCCTGCAGACATTACAAGAACACTGCCCAGAGACCCTGTCTCCCCTGGTCCTCTCTGTCAGCTGGGGTACTTAGTGCTCATTAAACAGTGGAAGTATGAGTCCACCACATCCCAGCTTATTCAGGTGTGGAGAGGTCCTTATCTGGTTGCACCTTCTACCCCAACCACTGTTCAGGTCTCAGGGATACCTACTTGGACCCATCATTCTCGAGTGAAGTCGTGGAAGGACCAAATGAAACTCATTTGATCCCTACAGAAGACTCCAAAACCAGAGGCAAATATTCGTGTCCTTCCTGTTCAACCCCTCTACTGCTGTGGCTCCTTCAGGTAAGGAGTGAAAACTGTTTAAAACTAGCCATACATTCGCCCTCTTATGGGAACAGCTGGATTGGCTAGTGGGGTTGCCTGACAAAATAGGCAGTCCCCTGAAATAGGCAGCAAAAGGGGGCACTTACTTGTTCTTCAAAAAACAGTGCCTCTTTTTTTGTTAATAAGTCTGAACAGGTTCAAGACAATGTCAATGCCATTCTAGAGCCTGCCTCCAATCTCCAGATGTAAGATGAGACCTCTAGGCTTTGGTGGATGTCCTTAGTAATTCCCTTGATCACTCTGTTACTTTACATCCTGGGAATTCTAATATTGGGACCAATCCTCATAAATTTTTGAACTAAATTTATTCATCCTGCCTAGAGGCCATTAAGCTACAAATCACTGGCCCTATGTTCTCTACCAGTCCCACTGCCCATCTCCTCTTTGCACCTACAACTACCATCCTCTACCAAGGGCATATACTAAAGTCCTCTGGGGAGGCCCCTGGAGGACCTGCATGGGGCTATGCTAATAAGAATCGCTACCCCCATTCAGCAGGAAGCAGCCAGATGAATAGAGGCCCATAATTTGGGCCTCTAAAATAGAGAGAGGAGAAATGTTAGGGAGATAGGACATCTGGCTCTTCTAGGGACAAAGGTGGGTGCCCTGCCTTGATGCTGCCTTGAGCAACTGCCACACCTAGGACAAAGAGGAACACCTGCTAATTTGCAGAATAATGCAGGGAATCCCCAGCCTATGTCCAGGCAGCCCAGGTACAGCAGGATGTGGAAAATGACCTAGAGTAACCTAAGGCTAATTACCAGGTCACTAACTGTCCATTAATGGTGACATTTGAACTATGAGGAGGGCCCAACTTTAACAGTATAAAACAGGATTCCAGATCCTAACCTGAGCCTCTTGTTACAAAAGGGGCCCCATTTGTCATCTGTAGTGAATGTATCTTGTTGTTACTCTATAAACATTATCTCAATAAATTTCATTTCATGTTCGCCTTGCTTTCAGTGTGTCTTGTCATTCTTTGGTCAAGAGCATACCAAAAACAGAGAGCAGACTGCTACCCACACTTCTACATGTTTCCATAGTTTTTTGTCCATATTAGGTTTAGGTTTTCATTTTTAATATAGGATCTTACTCTGTCACCCAGAGTAGACTGCATTCAGTAGTACCATCATAGCTCATTTAACTTCTAACTCCTGGCCTCAAGCAGTCCTCATGCCTCATTCTCCCAAATTACTGGAATTACGGGCGTGAAATACCATGTTCAGCCTGTTCATATTGTTTTTATTTTATTTATTTATTTATTTTTTGAGACAGAGTCTCACTATGTCACCCTTGGTAAACAAGCTCACAGCAACCTCAAACTCTTGGGCTCAAGTGAGTCTCTTCCTCAGCCTCCGAAGTAGCTGGGACTACAGGCGCCTGCCACAATGCCTTGCTATCTTTTTTTTTTTTTATTTTTTAAGTTGTCATTGTTGTTTAGCAGGCTGGGGCCAGGTTAGAACCTGCCAGCCCTGGTGGGTGTATGTGGCCAGCACCCTAACCGCTGAGGTATGCCTGCCAAGCCTGTTCATATTGTTTTTACTTCTGTACCACAAATCCTGTAATCAATAATCAATTTGTAGGTATTGTTTCAACTAATATGGAATGTATGTCAAGGCTGGGTACAGCGGCTCATGCCTGTAATCCTGGTATTTTGGAATGCCAAGGCACGATTGCTTGAGTCTAGAAATTTGAAATCAGCCTGGAAAACATGTGACACTTCTTCTCTACAAAAAATAAGAACAATCAGCTGGCATGGTGGCAGGCACCTGTAGTTCCAGCCACTCTGGAGGCTCAGATGGAGAATCGCTTAAGCTCAAGGAGTTTGAGGCTGTACTTCAGCCTAGTGACACAGCAAGCCCCATCTGAAAATTAAAATTAAATTATATATAATTTTGTTTTCATATGTGTGCATACACCTATATATCTATATATAGCTCAATCTCCTCTCTCCTGAGTTCCTGACCATAATTTTTAATATCCTGTTATCTTGATGATCGGGAGGCCTCCACCAAATTTTTCCAGACCTGAGTTTTGGAAATCAATTAGAGAGCTTTTGTAGTAGTCTAAGCAAAACCCAAGGAGAACAAAAACTAAGGTAGCAAGAGTGGAGAGTTGAAATCGCATTTAAGAGACATTTCCGAAATAAACTGGGAAGGATTAATGACCAAATGGAATAGGGGTGGAGATGTATGTTGCAAGTAACGATGAAACTAATGTTTGCAGTCCGGGAGTCTAAGTGGATGAGAGAGCCACCAGGTAGAAAAAGCACATTACAGATAGATGATAAATGTATTTACATAACATCTTGAGGCTGCGGTCAGCTTTGTTTAAGGAGCAAAAGGAAAGCGGATCCTGCCAGTGGATGCCCTCTCCACTTTTTTACAATGGACTTAATTGCAGGAATGTGCTCGAAACCTTGAGCACATTCTTTCTTGAGATACTGTTAACACTTAATGTAGGGCCACTGATTCGATGACCGGACTAGAGCAAGTCATTATTCATTTCTGTATGACTTAATCCTCCCATCTGTAAAAGGGGGATAACAGGAAATTTAGAATGAAGACTGAGCTTACACGCAGATCTCAAAGGAGCAAGGGTAGGGATTTTAGCAAGTTGTATGGGCGCTGGACATTGCGGCTCCCTGGCCGCTCGGCGACCCCGGGAGTGGGCCGGAGGTACTACCTTGTATTTCCCAGTAACCGGCCGCTCAGGATTCGTCTGGTCCAAGGGTGCAGCTTTAGTTTGCTCCGCCACGGGGCGCGCGTCAACTGGCCTCTGTGGGATCAGCTGAGTGTGAAGCTAAGGCTTGGAAAGAGCCGTCAGGTCTCCTAGGAAACCACAAATCAACTTCCGGCTTGAGGAACAGTTCTGGTTGGCCAGAGGCCATATTTCCGCCATGTAACTGGCGCAGGCGCAGTGAGAGCAGGACGGCGCGAGCCAGCTGCGAGCTGCCCCAGGCGCGCGCTCAAAGATCCACCTCCCGGCCCTGACTCCGGGCTTTCCCCGGGGAGGAGGCGCCGGGAGGGACAGTCGCTCTGAAGGGGCGGGGCAGGGCTCACCTCAAAGGTCCAGCGGTACTGCTAAGACCCGCGGCTGTACGATCGCTTCTCCGGTCCGCCGAGCTGGAGTTGGAACTGGACCTCCATGGGGCCACTGCCCCGGCTGCTGGGCAGCGGCTCCTCCAGACCGAGCCCCCGGCGGAGAATGAGCCGGAGGCAGTGGCGATCTCCCGGCAGAGCGACCGCGCCGGGTGGCTGCTGCGTTGGTTCACCACCGGGATCTTGTTTGCGTCCTTCCTGGGGCTGGTGAGAGTCTGGGCTGCAAGCCTCCCTGGTCCGGGCACGAGCAGGCGTCCTCCGGAGAACGTGGCCTTGAGTTCTGCCTCTGTCACTTGCAAACTGTGACTTTGAGCGCGTTACTTAATCCGCCCGGGCCTCAGTTTCGTGTTCTGAAAAATGGGCATGATACTAGTTTTGGAGGGTTATTGGCAACTGCAAAATTAATTTTCCTGATACGTTTTTTTTTGGCTTCAGCAAACCGTCTCGGAGAGATGAGGAGATGCAAGAGGATTGCCTGGGTTTTTACCGCTGTTATATGTGCCCACTTACTCACCCCCCCAAATTAGTACACAGAAAAGCTGTATTTCTGGGATTTCCTCTTTCTAGTGGTCTGACCAAATTCAGCCAACCGCTTAATTTTGCAGATAGAGAAAAAGACCCAAGAGGAACTGACTAATGGATTACCCAACTGGCTAAGTGGTGGAACCAGGAATATGTCTCTTACTCTTTCCACAACTTATTTAAAACAAACCTTCAGATCCTTAAATGGTTGGGGGTTTTGTTTTTGTTTTGGAGCAAACTGCAGGGCTACAGGCACCGTTTGCCACCCCTCACCTCCGCCGCCCCACAATTCACTATTTCCGGCAATATCCGTTTTGTCACTTGATAATTGTGATCCTGGGGAACTGGGAGAGTCCTCTGAAAAAAGTCACTTCAGGTTAGCATCTCAGGAATTCTGAGCCAGGATTGTTTCTTAGAATGTTTTGATTGGGTGCCGGGGATGAAGGGTATTGTTACAGAATGTTGGTGAATGTGCCAGATCCTGTTGTAAGTCCTGGGAAGGCGTGAACTAACTTGAGTAGAGCCGGCTCGCTCTTCTCCTTTTAGAACTTGGGCTCCTGGATCCAGGCTGCTTCTCAGTCTTTCCTCCGACTTGGGCCGGGAGCACACCCATGCGTTTAGAGCAGAGCAGTGCAATTAGAATTAATTATTCTTGAAATGAAGACTGATTAAAAACATTTTTTGCTTTCATCATCCGATTAATACCCTTGAAAGCCAGCTGTAATCCTTAGTTCTTGCTAAACACTACATTGACTTTGAGTACAATTTTATTGTACTCACTTTTATTAAGTCTTTGTATACATGTACCTGTAATATTTTGTAAGAAAGCCTTACTGACTGTGCTGCTGATGGTTTGAGGTTTTCTTTGAAGAAGAATGTAGATTAGAGAGCCGTTTACATTGTTTATCTCCTCCATGTTATATATATGTAGTTCAGAGGAAGGCTCCATATGCACCTGCAAATATTGCTGTTTAACAAGATCAGAAACGGGAATATTTTGATGTATTGATAATTAAAATTTTTATTTATTTATTTATTTGAGACAGAGCCTCAAGCTGTCACCCTGGATAGAGTGCTGTGGCATCCCAGCTCACAGCAACCTCCAATACCTGGGCTCAAGCGAGTCTCCTGCCTCTGCCTCCCAAGTAGCTGGGACTACCGGCACCTGCCACAACGCCCGGCAATTTTTTGGTTGCAGCCGTCATTGTTGTTTGGCAGGCCCGGGCTGGATTCGAACCTGCCAGCTCAGGTGTACAGCGCCTTAGCCTGTTGAGCCACAGGCACTAAGCCGATAATTAAAATTTTTAACATCTAAATTTTTACTTTTGCATGTAGTATATTTCTCAATATACAAAACCATTTTAAGAAGTTTTAATGTTACATTTTAGTAACTGTTAATTCAGCCTTGTCTTTTACAGATATTGTTCAAAAAAGAAACAGGATTGTAACAAGAGCTAGATACAGTAGTTCTCAACTTGTGGGTTGAGACTCCTTTTTAACAATGAAAATCCATTGCAGCATTAGGAAGATGGAGAACCACTGAAGATTTTTTTTTTTTTCTTTTTTTGAGACAGAGTCTCACTCTGTTGCCCTGGGTATCACGCTGTGGTGTCATGGTACCTCACAGCAACCTCATACGCCTGGGCTCAAGCAATCCTCTTGCCTCTTCTTACCCAGTAGCTGGGACTACAGGCATGCACCACCATGCCCAGCTAGTTTTTCTGTTTTTAGTACAGATGGGATCTTACTCTTGTTGCTGCAGGTCTCAAACTCCTGAGCACAAGCAATCCACCAACTTTGACCTCCCAGAGTGCTGGGATTACAGACATAAGCCACTGTGACTGGCCCAAAAAGCTAGAATTGGAGAATTTTTAAAAAATTGAGAGGTATCAAAACTAGAAAATAGGAGTCTTTTCGTCTAGTAGTACTAGGACTAGTGTGAATTTTTCGCGACTCTGGGGACTTAAAGTAATTTCCTATGTTACATTGTAATCCTGCCCCATACCCCCCCACCCTGAATTTTATAGTGGAAAAAGCAACCACATAGTTAGACATTATTTTAATGATCGTAAGTAAAAGCTTTTGTCTTTTTAAATTTTAGGGAATGAGTGTTGCTATACTGGGACCCACATTTCCAGATTTGGCAATAAATGTGAACCGAAATATCAGTAGTCTTTCTTTCATTTTTGTGGGCCGTGCCTTTGGATATTTGAGTGGCTCTGTGATTGGTGGAGTTTTTTTTGACATGATGAATCACTTTTTACTTTTGGGTGAGTAAATTAAGACTCCTTATGACTGTTTACTAAATTACAATGCGCTTTTAAATAAGAAAAATTCTTGCCTGCAAGATGATTGACAACTAATAATAGGCCATGTCTTTGTCCTGCTATCCATGTCAATAACAACCTGACACTGCTCCATCTTACCCTGGAAATAGATGGCAAAGCTTTCAACATACTCTTTCTTGGATAAACTGAAAGATTAATGTGATAAAATTCTTTTGGAAACAGGAATAATTTGTTTTTGTTGATAAATTAATGAATAATCTCTCTTATTTCCAAAGTGGCTTAAAAGAATATATTGTATTTGCCTCCCTGCTCCCCAAACTAAGTTATTTAGTAAGTTTTTACTGCAAACCACTATTGTAATTGCCTTTGATTTCTGCCCTTAAAATTTTTTACCTCATGTCTAAAAATCCCTTTAGGTTCTTAAGTATGACTACTTAAATAAATAAATAATTTTTGGTTTGTCTGTTTTGCTATAAAATTTTGCTTTATGGTATAAGTTACAATTAGTAACAGTGCTGGAAATGTATTGAGTTATAATAATTTATAAGTTATAGTCTATAAATATTATAAGATTTAAATGAAATAACCACTTATAGATGATGAAACTCTCATCTGCCAATTTTAATTTGATCTTATTCTGCATTTTTGGAATTTTTTATGATTTTGATGTGATCCATGACTCTGCATGATATATATATATATTTTTAACAATATTGCTTCAATTGCCCAGGGGGTCATCTTCATAGAGTGTTGACTACAGTTATGCTTTATGTATTATTTTAGGCTTCTTAAACAACATATGCTTTTTATGAGAAAACCATGAATAAAAAACCAGAAATAACTATAAACATAATCTCATTCAAATAGGGTTAACCGATAATTGCATATTAGTGCATAATAGCTTTCCATTTGTTTTTCCTCTGACTACATATAATCTTTTGCCCACCATATGGTATTTGGTTTTTGGTTTGTTTGTTTGGTTTTTATTAAATCATAACTCCTCCTGCCTCCCCCTGCTTCCTCCCTGCCCTCCCCTTTGTCTCCTCTTTCCTTCTACTTTCTGGACTATAGTTATGTTTTACCTTTCATATGAATGTGTAGGTGATTATATAGTAGTATTGATTTCATAGGAGTATTGAGTACATTGGATACTTTTTTCCCTATTCTTGAGATACTTTACTAAGAAGAATATGTTCTAGCTCCATCCGGGTAACCATAAAAGATGTGACGTCTCCATCTTTTCTTATGGCTGCATAGTATTCCATGGGGTAAATATACCACAATTTGTTAATACATTCATAGATCAGTGGGCACTTGGGCTGTTTCTATGTCTTGGCAATTATGAATTGGGCTGCAATAAACAATCTGGTGCAAATGTTTTTGTGGTAAAATGATTTCTGATGCTCTGGCTATATACCTAGCACAGGAATTATAGGATTGAATGGTAGGTTTATTATTAGTTCCTTGAGTATTCTCCAAACTTTTTCCAAAAAGGTTGTATTAGCTTGCCTTCCCACCAGCAGTATAGAAGTGTTCCCTTCTCTTCACATCCCTGGCAACATCTGTAGTTTGGGGAATTTGTTATGTGCGCTACTCTTACTGGAGTTAGATGATATCTCAAAGTGATTTTGATTGCATTTCTCTGATGATTAAAGATGATGAGCATTTTTTCATGTGTTTATAGGCCATGAGCCTGTCTTCATCAGAGACATTTCTGTTCAAGTCTCTTGCACACATAGAAATGGGTTGTTTGGGGTACGGTACCTGTGGCTCAGTGAGTAGGGCGCCAGCCCCATATACTGAGGGTGGTGGGTTCAAACCCGGCCCTGGCCAAACAAGAAACAAAGAAATGAGTTATTTGTTCTTTTCTTATTCATTAGTTTGAGTTCCCTGTGGATTCTAGTTGTCAGACCTTTGTCAGAAGCATCTTCTGCAAAAATCTTTTCCCATTCTAAAGGTTGTCTGTTTGCTTTACTTCCTGTGCTCTTGGCTGTGTAAAAGCTTTTTAGTTTGACCAGATCCCAGTAATGTATTTTTGGTATTGCTTCAATTGCCCAGGGGGTCATCTTCATAGAGTATTTTCCCAGGCCAATTTCTTCAAGAGTTTCCCCTGAGCTCTCTTCAAGTATCTTTATAGTTTGATGTCTTAGGTTTGAATCTTTTATCCAGTGAGAGTCAAATTTGTTAATGGTGAAAGGTGGGGGTCCAGTTTCTGTCTTCTATAGGTCGCCAGCCAGTTCATCCAGCACCATTTGTTAAATAGGAAATCTTTTTTTTTTTTTGTAGAGACAGAGTCTCACTTTGTCATACTTGGTAGAGCTCACAGCAACCTCCAGCTTCTGGGCTTAGGTGATTCTCTTGCCTCAGCCTCCCGAGTAGCTGGGACTACAGGCACCTGCCACAATGCCAGCTATTTTTTGATGCAGTTTGGCTGGGGCTGGGTTTGAACCCACCACCCTCAGTATATGAGGCTGGCGCCCTACTCGCTGAGCCACAGGAACGTTCCCCCACAGAAGGTTTTTGAATGTTGTAAGTGGCTGGATTAATCTGTTGGTTCTCTATTCTGTTACATAAATCTACCTCTCTGTTTTTTGTGCCAGAATCATGCTGTTTCAATCACTATAGATTTATAGTATAGCTTGAAGTCTAGTAATGTGCCTCCTGATTTTTTTTTTTTTTTTTTGTAGAGACAGAGTTTCACTTTATCGCCCTTGGTAAAGTGCCATGGCATCACACAGCTCATAGCAACTTCCAACTCCTGGGCTTAGGTGATTCTCTTGCCTCAGCCTCCCGAGTAGCTGGGATCACAGGCACCTGTCACAACATCTGGCTATTTTTTTTGTTGCAGTTTGGTTGGGGCTAGCTTTGAACCCACCACCCTCAGTATATGGGGCTGGTGCCTTACTGACTGAGCCACAGGCGCCACCCTTCTGATTTGTTTTTATTTCTGAGTAATGTCTTGGCTATTTGAGGTTTTTTCTGATTCCATAAAAATTAAGCACTATTTTTTCAAGCTCTTTAAAGTATGACAATGGTGCTTTAATAGGTATTTCATTAAATCTATAGATTGCTTTGGGTAGTATGGACATTTTAGTACATTTAGTATGGACATTGATTCTTCAGAATCAGACATGACCATGGTATGTTTTTCCATTTGTTAATATCTTTAGCTGTTTCTTTTCTCAGAGTTTGATAATTCTCTTTATATATAAGAAGACTTTTCACATCCTTTGGTAGGTAAATTCCCAGATATTTCATCTTTTTTGGTGCTGCTGTAAAAGGAATAGAGTACTTGACTATATTTTCAGCTTGACTATTGTTGGCATATATAAAAGCTACTGATTTGTAAGTATTGATTTTGTATTCTGAGATGCTGCTGTATTCCTTAATCACTTCTAAGAGTTTTGTAGTTGAGTCTCTGGGATTTTCCCAGTGTAGGATCATATCATCTGTGAAGAGTGAGAGTTTGATTTCCTCTGACCCTATTTGGATACCCTAGATCACCTTCTATTGCCTGATTGCAATGCCTAAGACTTCCATTACAATGTTGAATGGCAGGGAAACAATGGTCATCCTTGTGTAGTTCCTGATCTGAGTGGAAATGTTTTCAATTTTACTCCATTCAATTTGATACTGGCTGTGGGTTTGCTGTAGATGGCCTCTATCAGTTTAAGAAATGTCCCTTCTATGCCTGTTTTCTTAAGTGTTCTGATCATGAAAGGGTGCTAGATATTATTAAAAGCTTTTTCTGCATCAATTGAGAGAATCATAGTCTTTGTTTTTTATTTTATTTATAGATTTGTGTATGTTGAACCAACCTTGAAACCCTGGAATAAAACCAACTTGATCATGGTATATAATTTTTTTGATGTGTTATTGAATTCTGTTTGCTAAGATCTTATTGAATATTTTTGCATTGATACTCATTAATTATATCATTCTATAATTTTCTTTCTTTGTTGGATCCTTTCCTGGTTTAGGGATCAGGGTGATATAGTTCCTCTCGAAAGTTTTGATAGAATTTGGATGTGAATCCATCTGGTCCTGGACTTTTCTTTTTTGGGAGATTTCATATTGTTGATGCTATTTCAGTGATTGATATAGGGCTATTTAAGATTTCAAATTCTTTCTGGTTGAATCTAGGAAGGTGGCCTGCTTCCAAGTATTGGTCCATTTCCTTCAGATTTTCATATTTCTGGTAATAGAGTTTTTTGTGGTAATCATTGAGGATTTTTTTTTTTTTTTTAATTTCCAAAGTGTCTATTGTTATTTCTCCTTTATCATTTCTGATAGATGATATTAGAGATTTTAACTTTTCTGTTTCTGGTTAGGTTAGCCAAAGGATTATCAATTTTATTAATCTTTTCAAAAAACCAACTTTTTATTTTGTTGATCTTCTGAATGATTCTTTTGTTTCAGTTTCATTTAATTCTGCCCTAATTTTGGTTATTTCTTTTCTTCTGCTGGGTTTGGGGTTGGAATGTTCTTCCTTTTCCAGTTGTTTGAGATGATCCATTAAGTTGTTGGCTTCCTCTCTTTCTGTTTTCTTGATGAAGTCTTTCAAAGCTATAAATTTCTCTCTTAGGACTGCCTTTGCAGTATCCCACAGGTTTTGATAATTTGTGTCTTCATTATCATTTTTTTCCAAAAATTTGGTAATTTTCTTCTTAACCTTGTCTTTGACCCAGCTATCATTCAGCCTAAGATTATTTAGTTTCCATGATTTTGTTTGAGTATGAAAATTCCTATGTCTATTAAATTCAACTTTTATTCTATGGTGGTCTGAGAAGATAAAAGGAATAATTTCTATTCTTTTAAATTTGCTGAGGTAGGTTTGTGTTCTAAGATATAATCAATTTTGGAGGGTGACACAGGGGCTGATGAGAAGAATGTATATTCAGTTTTATTAGGATGAAATGTTCTGTTGAGGTCTGTTAAGTTCATTTGTTCTAGGGTCAAGTTTAAGTCTATTTCTTTGTTTAGTTTCTTCTTGGAGGATCTATCCAAGACTGACAAAGGGGTGTTAAAATCTCCAACTATTGTAGTGCAGGAAGATATCAAGTTGTTCATCTTCCTTTTTGCTTCATAAATTGAGGTTATTCTAGTAGGGTGCATAAATGTTAATTATTGAAATCTCTTCATGTTGGGTATTTCCCTTGACAAATATGTAGTGACCATCCTTATTTTTCTTTATCTTTGTTGCTTTAAAGCCAATTGTATCTACAAATAAAATTGCAACCCCTGCTTGTTTCTGATTCCCATTTGCCTGCCTTACACATGTGCATCCCTTTGCCCTAAGTCTGTTTTTTATCCTTTAAGGTAAGATGAGATTCTTTTATGCAGCAGATATCTGATCTGTGTTTATGTATCCTGTGCATCTTTAGAGGACAATTTACACCATTCACATTAATTGAGAGAATTGATAGCATGGTAGTGTTTGGGTGTCATGTTTTTTGAATGTCCAGTGGAAATTTTTTTTTTTTTTTAAGAGACAGAGTCTCACTTTATCACCCTCAGTAGAGTGCCATGGCATTACACAGCTTACAGCAACCTCCAACTCCTGGGCTTAGGCGATTCTCTTGCTTCAGCCTCCTGAGTAGCTGGGACTACAGGTGCCCACCACAACACTTGGCTATTTTTCTGTTTTGCAGTTCAGCTGAGGCCAGGTTTGAACCCACCACCTTCAGTATATGGGGCCGACATCCTACTTGATGAGCCACAGGTGCCGCCCTCCAGTGGACATTTTTAATCCTTTCACCACTGTGGAAGTTGGGTTTTGTTCAAAAATTTCTGAGTGAGTTTACTTTGGTGGTAGAACATTGTGCTGGTCTTTGTGGAGGATGGGTCTGAGAATATCCTGGAGAGCTAGTTTAGTTATGGCAAATTTCTTCAACATGTATATGTTTTTAAAGTATTTGATTTCTCCATCACAACACAAATGAAACTCAGTTTAGCTGGATATAGGATCTTGGGCTGAAAGTTGTTTTGTTTTAGGAGATTAAAGGTCGATAACCATCCTCTTCTGGGTTTAAACATTTTGGCTGAGAAATCTGCAGTCATTCTGATAATTCTCTCCTTTTGTAGGTTATGCTTTTCTTACCTCTGGCTGCTTCTCCTTCATCTTAACTTTCACAAAGTTAATCACAATATGTCTAGGAAATGCTTTATTTGGATTGAGTCTTGCTGAGGTTCTGAAACTACTATCTGAATTTCTGTATCTCTTGCAATGCTTGGGAAATTCCCCTCCATAATCTCTTGGAGTAGAGCATCTGTACCTTTAGGACCATTCTCTTCTCCTTCAGGAATTCCTATAAGACGAATGTTTGATCTTCTGGAGTGATCCTGCAACTTTCTCAGGGAATGATCAGTTTTTTCTCTCTATTTGTCTGCCTCTTTGAGTGTTTGAGAACATTCAGAAGCTTTGTCTTCAGTTTCAGAGATCCTTTCTTCTGCCTTGTCAACTCTATTACTGAGCAATTCTACTGTATTTTAGAGCTCCTCAACTAACTTTTTCATTTCCTTGAGCTCTGCTATCTCTTTTCTCATTACGTCCATGTCTTTGGTGACTTTGTCTTTGAATTTGTTAATTTCTTGAGACAACTTTAGAACTACCCTTTGGATTTTAATGTCTAACTTTTATTCCATTCTATTTATCTTATTTACTATCCATATTCTGAATTTGATTTCTGACATTTCAGCCATTTGTCTGTGCATGGAATCTTCAGTTGTGTCTCCTTTGTCATTCCTCGGTGGGGATTTTGCTCTATTCTGGTTATTCACCTTGCCAGAGTTCTTCTGTTGGTTCCACCCCATGTTTATTTTTTGCCATTTGGTTGTTAGAACTGGTAGGGTGAGATTGAATTGGAATTCCCAGGTAGTAGAGTTAATCAGCCCCTTACCAAAGCACTAGGCTTTGTAATTGTGGCTTATCCCCTATAACCTTCAAAGGCCCCTTTCAGAGTTTTGGCCAAAGATTCTAAGGACCTACTTGATGAGATAGTGCAAGCTGCTGACTGTTTTAAAATCAGACAATCTCTACCCTATCCTAAGAAGCCATAATATTAGGTTTAAATCTTGGCTGTGGAGAGGTACAGACAACTGTGGCATCCTGCCCCCACCCTTCAGTTCTATTCTGTTACAGAACTTTGTAGGTCAACCTCAGAATCTCCCCAGGTGGACAGCCCCAGATGCAAGTTCCAATCAAATTGTCTCAGGCAGTAAAAACCCTGCTCAACAGAGAGGAATCCAAGGGTTTCCAGCAGCTCAATTGGAGCCAGGGGTCCATGTCCTCAGTCCACACTGGTGACAGCTTCTCTGCTTGCTCTCTGCTTGCCTGCGTAGTTGAAGCCAGGGACCACACTCCTGCCATGATATTGTTTTTTTATAGCTGACTTTTTAATCTTTATTTTCAGGAGTGTCGATGTTGGCTACTACAGTTGGTCTTTATCTTGTTCCCTTCTGCAAGACAGCAGTATTACTGACTGTCATGATGTCTGTCTTTGGTGCTTCAATTGGCATTCTGGATACAGGTTAGTGAGCTTTTCAGTATCATCTCTCCATATAAAGGCTTTCTTTTTCTTTTTTTCTTTTTTACTTGAGACAGAATATCACTTTGTCGCCCTTAGTAGAGTGCTGTGGCATTGCAACTCACAGCAACCTCAAACTCTTGGGTTCAAGAAATCCTCTTGCTTCAGCCTCTGGAGTAACTGAGGGACCCACTACAACACCTGGCTATTTTTTAGAGATGGGGTCTTGCTCTGGCTCAGGCTGGTCTCAAACTTGTGAGGTTAACTAATCTGCCCTCCTTGGCCTTCCATGGTGCTAGGATTACAGGCGTGAGCTACTGTGCTTGGCCGGGACTTTCTATTAGAAAAAGTAAAGCAGATAATATTAAATTGTCACTTGAAGTGCCCCTAAATGATGCAGACCTACTGAGCTGGTCATGGGGTCACTTAATCAGAATGAATCCCTCTGTGGTAACTACTTTTCTTGCCAGTTAGGGGAATTATTTTTGGTGTGGTGGTGTTGGTAGTGGTGGTGTGCAGTGGTATGGTGGTGATGGGGGTGGTGGTGGTATGGAGTGGTGTGGTGGTGGTGCTGGTAGTGGTAGTGGTGTGGAGTGGTGTGGTGGTGGTGGTGGTGGTGTGAGGGAAATTATTTTTGAGCAGCCAGCTATGAACTTAAAACTTGTCGTATGAGGGATTGTTGGTTTACCGTATCCCAACAGGGAAGAGCCCCATGTGAGTAATGATAGTGCTGGTGAAGGGGCTTTCATTTGGGGATAGAACTTTTATCATTGAAGTATGGAAGGAATTGATGGCTCAATAGTAAACCAAGTCTTAAACCACATTTGAGAAAGTGTAGAAGCAGCCAACCAATTTAAAATGTATCTTGACTTTCAAGCTAAGAGAAACAGGAGCAATACACTATTTTCTTTCTCTTTCTTTTTGGCTCTTCTCTGTCAAAAGTCCCTGCCCTCCTGCCCTCCAGAATTTTGCCTTTGAAATATATATTTAAACTATTTATAAACAAACAAATAAATATTTCTTCCCCAGTCTGGTGCTAGAACTACATTGCGAAAAGCCTCTTGTTAATGCACCTGGCTGTAGGACGTAGTGGTTTCCTGGCTTGTAGAATTCCATGTAAATTCTCTCTGTGTGCTATCACATCTTTTCAACCTGCTAAACAACATACATGACACATAGGCCGGGCACAGTGGCTCACGCCTGTAATCCTAGCACTCTGGGAGGCCGAGTGCTTGAGCTCATGAGTTCCAGACCAGACTGAGCAAGAGCGAGACCTCTCTCTTAAAAAAAAAAAAAAAAAAAAAAAACTAGCCTGGTGTTGTGGTGGGTACTTATAGTTCCAGTTACTTGGGGGGCTGAGGCAAGAGAATCGCTTGAACCCAAGAATTTGAGGTTTCTATGAGGTATGATAGCGTGACACTCTACCCAGGGCAACATAGACGCTATCTCAGAAAACAAAACAAAACAAACATACGTGACTTATGTTTTACTTCTAAAATGCATTTTTTTTGTTCCCTACTTCCATGCTTTATTATTAGTTGATGTGCTGGAGAAATATTTTATACTTCAAGGCTTAGTTTGGTTGTGAAATTATGGGGTGGAATTATATGTTATATGAAAATGTCTGCTGAATAAAGAAAAAGCCCAAGACTTGTGACTAATTGCCTTTCACCTGGTGGGTGTTTGAACAACATAACTGAGGTGCAGAAGGCCTGCTTGTTTCTTGTAATGAGCACACCAGAGTCCTGAGTATCAGGTTCTTGACTATCTGTTTTGCCTCTCCTCTACACATAAATGAATACTTTTCCTCAAGTGACTACCAAGTGTAAGTACAGAGAGCTTTGGTAATTTGACCACTTTCTGATGACAGAATTTTGCCTTTTAAATATATATTTAAACTATTTATAAATAAATAAGTATATAAATATTTTTTCCCCAGTCTGGTGCTGGAACTGCATTGTAAAAAGCCTCTTGCTAATGTTCCTGGCTCTAGGACATAGTGCTCTCCTGGCTTGTAGAATTCCATTTGTGAGTATTTGATATTATAATGCTTAAGAGTTCTCTGGTGGTAGTGGGTTAGGGTACCTTATTCATAAAATCGACTTAGTTGCAGTGTTGGTTAACTTAGAATATATATTTGTGCCATGTAAAATAGACTCATCCCCTTTCTGATAGTAACAAACTGGTATTTTTATTTTTTTTTAACTAAGTTATTATGTTTAACTTAAATCATTATCCCTATCTTTTATTGGTAGGTGGTAACGTCCTTATCTTGGCTCTCTGGGGGGACAAAGGAGCCCCACATATGCAGGCCTTACACTTCTGTTTTGCCTTGGGTGCCTTTTTGGCTCCACTGCTAGCTAAGTTGGCCTTGGGGACGGCGCTGCCTGCTGAAAACCGCACAGAGTCTGACTTCCCCCAGCCTGCACTCAACCAGTCCTCTGAAGCCAACTCGGGATCTCTGTTCGGAGTACCTGCTGATCTGAATTTACTGTGGGCTTATGCTGTCATTGGTACTTACATTTTAGTAATTGCCATCCTTTTATTTGCTCTGTTTTTAAAGAAAAGCTCAAAGCAGGAAAAATCAAAAGCTTCTGCTCAGACATTTCGAAGAGCTAAGTATCACAATGCCCTCCTTGGTCTCCTCTTTGTATTCTTCTTTTTTTATGTTGGAGCTGAAGTAACATATGGCTCTTACGTTTTCTCATTTGCAACCACCCATGCTGGCATGAAAGAAAGTGAAGCGGCTGGGCTGAACTCCATCTTCTGGGGGACCTTCGCGGCCTGCCGGGGCATGGCGATCTTCTTTGCTACATGTTTACAGCCTGGAACTATGATTGTGTTGAGCAACATTGGCAGCCTGGCTTCATCTTTATTTCTGGTGCTTTTTAACAAGAACCCAATTTGTCTATGGATTGCAACTTCAGTGTATGGCGCCTCAATGGCAACCACATTTCCCAGTGGTGTTTCTTGGATTGAGCAGTACACAACCATCCATGGGAAAGCTGCAGCATTTTTTGTAATTGGTGCTGCCCTGGGAGAAATGGCTATTCCTGCAGTAATTGGAATTCTTCAAGGAAAATACCCTGATTTGCCTGTAGTGCTGTATACTTCTTTGGGGGCATCAGTAGCCACTGGTATTTTATTTCCTGTGATGTATAAATTAGCCACTTCACCTCTTCATCGCCAGCAAAAAGAAAGAAAGAGTGAGGACCAGAAAGCTTTGCTGTCCAGCTCTGGGCTAAACGACTATGAGGAAGAGAATGAAGAGGAGGAGGCAGAAAAATGGAATGAAATGGATTTTGAAGTGATTGAAATGAATGATACAATGGGGCTTTCTGTAATAGAGACATCTAGAAACATTTTGACAGAGCCTACAGCTGAAGTCTCCAACCAATCCTTCTCAAATGCATTAGTGTTTGAGTCCTCTCCCATTGATACTGGCAAGTCCCCTGTGAAGCACCTTGCCAGAAACCAGAACAAAAGGGACTAACAATTAGGAAAGATGGATTACTTGCTGACATCTTGAATATCAGTCTCTTCTAAAGATGCCAGTCAGAACAGAGCATTAGCAGATTTTCAGCATGCTTTGGGGATTGAAATTTCTATGTCCATTTATAGCAAATGCTAAAAAGTTTTGAAATGTTCTCATTCTCAGCATCTTCCATAAGTAATCAAATAGGTCTCATACATTAGGATCTTGATATGGGGCTAATGTTTGATAATGTGGCTGGTTAGGTAATAATTTGTGGTCTTCATCCCTCAGAGCGTACAAAGAGAGCTTTTTTTTTTTTTTTTTTGAGAAATAGGGTATCATTGTAATTGAACAAAATCTTGGAGCTTCACCTGTCTGTAAGGTTGGACTAAAGAATGCTAATGACTCATTTGATTTCTGATTTCCATGAAGAGAATACACAACACCCAAAAGACCTGGCTTCAAGCCTTGCCTCTGCCTTCTGGCTATACATTCAGTCATTTACACAGGCTTCATTTATCTTGCCTCCTGATCTGTGATTCTAGAAATGAAAACGAGATGATTTCCAAATTGGGAATCCATAAGTTTTAAAGTTTGTGCAAGATGTCTGCTAGAAATTAATACAAGTGCCAGCTCGTTCTTCATTTCAAACGAGAAGTGAAGCAGAAATGATAGATAGCTTTAAGAATGTGCTACTGATTATGAATACAAGTCAATTCAATATACGTAATGTTTAATACTTCATTTGAATAATTATCTGCAGAATACATTTTTTAGTACTGCATTTCCTTGACTCTAAGTTATACGGTTTTCACCACACTTTTAACATCTCTGAAATCAGGATGTGTCTTACAATCAATGATCATTTAACATTGTGATGAAGTTTAATTGACAGTTTTTTCCATACTCATGTGTAAAATAGTATGTTTTATAGTCAGTGTCTTAGATCCAGCGAAGTGCAGTAATTCATTCAATTATGGAGATTATACTATCTGTACAGAATTTTTAAAAAGAAAAGTTATTTTTATATGCTAATTTTTGCTCTAATTATGTTCACATGGGATTTGGAGACACCCTATTCTGATTTTAAGAGCTGCTTCAGAGTTTCTACATTAGTGCTAGGGATGTAGACAGGGTCTTTTTTTTTTTTTTTTTTGAAACAGAGCCTCAAGCTATCACCCTGGATTGAGTGCCGTGGCATCACAGCTCACAGCAACCTCCAGTTCCTGGGCTCAAGCGAGTCTCCTGCCTCTGCCTCCCAAGTAACTGGGACCACAGGTGCCCACCACAACGCCCGGCCATTTTTTGGTTGCAGCTGTCATTGTTGTTTAGCGGGCCCGGGCTGGATTCAAACCCATCAGCTCAGGTGTAGGTGGCTGGCACCTTAGCCCATTGAGCCACAGGCGCCAAGCCTAGACAGGGTCTTTTAAAGTCCTTTGTAATAGGCTGGGCCTGAGCCTTACGGTCCCGGAGAGTTGCCCCTCATCAGGGCTGTGTGGTATTCCTACCACTGTAAAGCAGGCTGCAAGTTTAATTTACAGTGAGGTACAGTCTTTTCCAATGATTGGTATACTTGTGTCAGCCATCCAGGGCTCTTCTTTCCTGAGATTGAAATTCCTGGGGAACTAAAGATTAGAAGGTGATGTAGCCTTGCAGTCAGGATTAGAAAGGGTACTTCATGTGAGTATGGCAAGACTGGATGGGGCTAGAACTGACTTCTTCCCATGTTTTATGCTAAATAACATCTAATTTCTACCTGATTGGAATTTGTCTGTATTCTCTTATCTAATTTCCATAAATTTGCTTAAGAGTAATATAGCATCTGTCTGTTGACCACTGCCCATTCACCTTATATGCCTGCCACAATATTGATCCATGTTAATAACATAAGAGCCTTGGAGGAGGCTGGTAGAGAAATTAACAGCAAAAAAAGTAATCTTGCTCTTTTTATTTTTTTAAATTATTTTTATTTTTTAAGGATAGAGTCTTGCTTGGTCTTTCCAACTGGAGTGCAATGGCATGATCATAGCTCACTGTAGCCTTGGACTCCTGGTCGCAAGTGAACTTCCTGCCTCAGCCTTTTAAGTAGCTAGGACTACAGGTGTATGCTACGCCCAGGTTATTTTTAAATTTTTTTTTTTTTAAGTAGCCTCCAGGTCTCACTATGTTGCCCAGGCTCATTTTAAACTCCTGGTCTCAAGTAATGGTCTTTTCTTGACCTTCCAGAATGCTAAGATTATAGGCATGAACCAGTGCACCTGGCTCCCTCTTGCTTTTTTTTATACTGTACTTTCCCCTTAGCTAGAACTTGAAATCACTTCCTTTCCATACACTATTTTTTTCTTAGGTTGTTGGGATTTAGACAGTAGCAGTTGTCTGGTAGCTGGGAGGCTGCTCGAACAGGGATTCTCCCTTCAGCATTTACTTTTAGAGCGTAGAAGATGCAGCTTAGGGAGAGAGGGATGATAACATGGCAGACAATTTCAAAATCCACTGTGGGAAATTCATTAGGGCTCCAAAAACCAAAATGTGAATGGACATAAATCACAGCATTGTTAAAGCTTGATGATATATTTCCATATGGGAAGGAAAAGACATAGTATAATTCTGAGAATTAGCATTCATCCTAATGATCATTTAGGTAGTATCTGCTGATAGATAAGTAATATCTAATACCCAAGTTTTTTTGTTTGTTTGTTTGTTTTTTTGTAGTTTTTGGCCAGGGCTGGGTTTGAACCCACTGCCTCCAGCATATGGGGCTGGCGCCCTACTCCTTTGAACCACAGGCACCGCCCCAATACCCAAGTTTTCTACTGCTAACACATTATTGCAAATTTAGCCACTTAAACAGCATTTGTTACCTCACAGTTTGTGTGGGTCAGGAATGTGGGGACAACTTAACTGGGTCCTCTGCTCAGGGTCTCCTAGGGCTGCAGTCACTGCAGTCAGATAGGGGTGTACTCTTTTCTGGAGCCTGAGGTCCTCTTCCAGGGCCATGCACTTGTATTCAGGTCCTTGCTGTTGTAGACTAGGGTCCCTGTTTCTTCCTGACTGTCAGCTGGGCAAGACTCTCAGCTCCTGGAGGTCTCCCACAATTCCTTATCACGTGGCCTTTTCATAGATTCTTGCACAATATGGCAGCCTTATCGAAGCCAGCAGGAGAATCTCCTACCTGGATCTGCTAAACTGGGGTCTTGTATGACATAATATAATTAAGGGGGTGACATTCCATCCCCTTTGCCATATTCTGTTGGCTGGAAGCAAGTCATAGGTGCCACCAAATTCAAAGGGAGAGACTAGAACAAGGATGTGACTTACTGGGGGCCACCTTAGGGTGTGTTCCTCACCCTCAGGTACCTGCAAAAATCAAGGATTTCAAAAGAACTAAAAACGATCAGCCAGGGGTGAGGTCAGGGAAGCTTCAGCAGCCAGTGGGTGAGCCCATTGAGTGTGCTGGTGAGGGGACGGAGTGTGCAATGTAGGCCAGCCCAACAGATCTCATACAGGCACATTATTTTTTAGATCTCATACAGGCACATTATTTTTTGTTTGGTGACCCTGGGTGAGTTAACTCAGAGTGAGACTTTTTTTTTCCTTGACATTTTATGTTCCTCATCGCTGTTCCCTTAACTTATTTAAATGCAGTTTAATATGCGGGAAATAGATAAATTTCAGTTCGAGTTAAAGTTCAGGGACACTTTGAGAGCATGTTTCAAACATTCCATTTTTTTAAGAGAAATCTTTTTTATTTTTTTGAAAAATATTTTAAAAGTTTTTTTATTATGAAAGCACTACGTAAAAGGTTATGGTGAAAAAAGTTAGGGAAATACATAAAAATGTAAAGAACAAATAAAAATAGTCTATAATCCTAAACATTTAGAAAAGCGCTTATATTTCTTTTTCTTTTTTTTTTTTTTTTTTGGTGGAGGCTGGGTTTGAACCTGCCACCTCTGGCATATGGGGCCAGTGCCCTACTCCTTTGAGCCACAGGAGCCACCCAGAAAAGCGCTTATATTTCTTATCCACTAAATTTTCTAAGTAAAAGGGTAAAGGGGGAAGAAAATTTCCCCCTACTAGACGAAGTATCAAAAACAATTTGAATTTTGTATCTGGAATATATCAGCATTACAGTTGGTGAACTGGTTATTAGTTTGAAGAATTGTACTTTATTAATGGAAGAAATCGAATCAGGAGATGTTCGGTGTAGCACACACTCCTGAAAAACACTCCTGAAAAACATGAGACGCAGATTACATGTTGGATGATTTTTTTTTTCTTTTTTTTTATATATATATTTTTTTTTTGTAAGACAGAATTTATTCACAGAAAAGGAAGAAAAGAATACAGAAAACATTAAGGCATCTGTTAGAGGGAGAAAATTCTAGTGGGGAGAGAGAAGCTCTCTCCGTTTCTCTCCCAGTCTTTCTCCATCTCCTCCTTTAGGCCTTTAGTCTCAGGGTATATATAGGTGTA
>CAUYON010125564.1:0-16255 GCA_963573935.1 Arctocebus calabarensis
GTTTATTGGATACTTTTTCATCCATTCCTAAGATACTTTCCTAAGAAGAATATGTTCCAGCTCCATCCATGTAAACATAAAAGAGGTAAAGTCTCCATCTTTCTTTAAGGCTGCGTAATATTCCATGGTATACATGTACCACAATTTATTAATCCATTCGTGGGTCAATGGGCACTTGGACTTCTTCCATGACTTAGCAATTATGGATTGGGCTGCAATGAACATTCTGGAATAGATGTCTTTGTTATAATGTGATTTTTGGTCTTCTGGGTATATACCTCGTAAAGGAATTATAGGATTGAATGGCAGGTCAATTTTTAGATCTCTAAGTATTCTCCAAACATCCTTCCAAAAGGAACATATTAGTTTGCATTCCCACCAGCAGTGTCGAAGTGTTCCCTTTTCTCCACATCCACGCCAGCATCTCTGGTTTTGGGATTTTGTTATGTGGGCTAGTTTTACTGGAGTTAGGTGATATCTCAAAGTATTTTTTATTTGCATTTCTCTGATGATTAAGGATGGTGAGCATTTTTTCATGTGTCTGTAGGCTGTGTGCCTATCTTCTTTAGAGAAGATTCTCTTCAAGTCCTTTGCCCACCCTGAGATAGGATCACTTGTTCTTTTCTTGCTAATACATTTAACAAATGCTATCTTAACCCTGCTCTTTAAAGCAATCAGTATAGAATGTCTGTGAGCAAAATATTTTCCTAGATGATGGTAATTTTGTCTTTAAAAATAACTATTTAAAGGGCAGCACCTGTGGCTCAAAGGAGTGGGGCACCGGCCCCTTATACTGGAGGTCGTGGGTTCAAACCCAGCCGCGGCCAAAAAAAAGCAAAAAAAAAAAAAAAAAAAAAATATTTAAGGCTGGTTACCAAGACACACACCTGGGAGGTCTCATCCTAGTACTCTGGGAGGCCGAGGCAGGCAGATTGCTTGAGCTCAGGCGTTCAAGACCAGCAAGAGTGGGACCTCGTCTCTACTAAAAATAGAAAAACTAGCAACAATGACAGCTGCAACCAAAAAATGGCTGGGCGTTGTGGCAGGCGCCTGTAGTCCCAGCTACTTGGGAGGTGGAGGAAGGAGACTCGCTCTAGCCCAGGAATTAGAGGTTGCTGTGAGCTGTGATACCACAGCACTCTATCCAGGGTGACAGCTTGAGTCTCTGTCTCAAAAAAAAAAAAGAACTGATCAGTGATGTGAGGAAAACGGAGCCAGAGGTGGCCAGACCAGGTCAGGTTTGGCAGAGAATGGGAGGGGCCAGGGTTCAGGCTGCACACACAGAAGTCTCCAAAAAACTAGTTTGATGTAAGTTTTGATGTAAGTCTTATATAGCATGTACACTTGTAATTATGTGAATAGATTGTCTTTGGGTGCAGAATAGGTCTTTTGCACCAAACCCCCCCTTAAGTGAAGTATGGGGCTGTATGGCTATATTTTGTGGCTTATGAACTATTTTAAGAACACTACAGAAGAGACACTGGAATATGTGGGTCACTGTCACATGAACTTGGCCTTTGCAGATAAAAGTGTTCCATAAGATGGGAAATCTTAGGGAGATTGCAAACTTGGGTGTGGTCAGACTGGACAAGAAGGAAAGTCCAGGGTGACTTCCTCGGGATGTCTACCTGTAGATTAAATATGACTTGGAAAAAGAACTGGCTCTTGACTTTAATTTTACAGCCGGAGTCAGAGGTGGCCCCAAGGCTGCAGGCTCTGCCTGGGCATCCAGGCGCTGACTCTAGGGAGAGATTATAATGTTTCATAAATTTCAATCACATTTTTAAAAATTTTACATCGTTTTCAGCACACCCAGGCTTGCGTTTCTTGTCATTGAGAACATGTCTATGAGAACTGCTTGTGTTTTGATAGGTTTTCACCCCAGCAGCAGTCTGGGGGGCCGCCATGCCAGTCCTCTGTGTGCACTCTATCCAAGGCAATGAGTGAGATTCTGTCTCAAAACAACAAAATGGTCCCTTAGAGTCATGGTGAGGTTCTCAGGAGGCTCCGGTCCCCCATAGTCCTTCTCTGCTGTGTAGACAGCCTCTGCCTTCTGGGTTTGAAGTGCTTCTGGCTGTTGTCTGGAGCTCATGCCTGGACCTCATGGGCTCTCTCTCTTCCTCATCATTCCCCCTTGGTGCAGGGGCCTTTCAGCTGAGTTGGTGCTGTCTGCTGAGGGTTTCACAGCACTCAGTTCTTAGCAATGCTGCTCTGGGTCAAGGTGTTCCACCAGGATGACATTGAATGAGTTCAGCTGGGACTTCTGCGGATCCTTTGAGCACAAGCTAAGTGTTGGGCTGCTGTACCCCCATCTGCCCTGGGAGATGAGGCAATAGTCACAGGCCTGGAGCTGAAGAATCAGCTTCATTTTACAAAGTACATGTTGAGAACAGGTAGGGTGGCAGGCAGCCTGTCCTCCATGCACCCCGGCCAATATCGTGGCCACCAAGCAGCACAGCCATTCCAGGCCAGGGAGCAAAACCCATGGTGATGTGCTCCAGGGAGGTCACATCACTTCTGAGCCCCGCTGCTGGGAGGGGCAGAGCTGAGCCCGGGGAGTGAGACCTGTCAGTAGCTTGTTACCCTCTGTCTGGTTCCAAGAAAGTTTCTGTAGCAGTGCCCTCTCTGTTGCTGCTTGGAGGAGAACATTCCAGACAGGCTGTCCGTCTACATGAGGACCTGGGCCATGTGCAGAGTGGTCCCTCCCCCTCCCCCTGTGCCTAAGAGCCCCTTCTGCTGTGTCCCTCCCTCATCATCTGACTTGTGCCCAGTGGCCTATCCCACCACCATCAACCCCACACCTGCTGCCCAACAGAGCAGGGCAAACTCCTCCCTGCACAGTGGTGTGGGGACCCCAACCCAGTCACCGCCCCACCTCGTGTAGGAGTCTCAGCCTCAGCATAATGGCCACCCCACATGGGGAGGAAATCTTGTCACGCATGGCGGGTGTCTGGGCAGCACCCACTCTGCTCTCGGCTGCAACCTCACACAGCCACTTCATCAGAGGTCACTAAAGTATGGTAAGCATTTCCCACGCAGGACTCATGCTCATGCATTTAATGTTAGGACTTTTTTGTCCAAGAATACAAATGTATCTCGACGTGGAGGCTTTGTCTATTGAAAGAAAATCTGTAAGTCCCTAATCCCATTCCGGAGCTTTTGTTCAACATTTATAGGCAGCTTTCCCGTTCTCCCCTGCCCCCAGTTTATCACACAGGGTGCTGTGAACAGAAGCCACCTCACGTGACCTGAGCGTCGCGGTGACCTCACACAGCCTGCAGCAGTGACACGGTGTTTCCTGTGAACAGGGAGCTTTCCTGGTCCCACCATTGTTGTTCAGCTTTTGCCTGGGAAAAAAACAAACCTGACTTACTGGGGCCAGCCTTGTGTTGGAGCCTTGCTGGGAAATGCCGTGTCCACAGCACCCCCATGGCAGCCCTGGCTGCAGGGGTGGGGGGGGAGGGAGACAGGTTCTCACTGCCCGGACCTTCTGCAGTACCCACCATGGCCCTTGGGCTGCCTGGGGTAGGGTGGGAGATGGCAATTTTTCCTGCACCTGCTTCAACAAAGGAAACTGTCCCCTCGCTGCTCAGGGCTGTGCCTGTGGCCCAGTTCTATGGACTCCTGCATAGCTGCTGTCCCATGACTGTAACTTGTTAGGTCAGGTGCAAGTACCTCCATCAGAGGCCTCCATTTCCTGCTGGGCCTGACCTTTCTGCAGACCAGGGAGGCAACAAATGAGATGCAAAGCCCCGCTAGTTCCACTTACCCTCTTGGATTTGTCCCACCCCCTTGGCCTGACCATGGTGGTCTCTGCAGCCTCTACTGAGCCCCCACATATCCCTGATAGCCCCTGTCCTGCTCTCTGGCCATGTAGCTTCTGGCTGTCACTGGGGCATGGAGGTCTCGGACCAGGCGTGTGTCTCCCAGTGTTGCTGAGCACGGAGGAGCCCACAGAGCGGCCAGATAAGCCCTGGCACACGGGGCTGCTGGTCAGGGGCATGGCCTCTGGAGCTAGGCCCCTCTGCTGCGTGGCTGCTCCGTGACCTGTGCCTCAGGTTCCTCATCACTGCCTGCTAGGGCTGCTGGGAGGACATTTCAGTGCAGTAGGGTGCCCACTTGCTCTGGGTCACCCTGAGCTTACTCCTCAGTATTTGAGGGCATCCAGACAGAGGTACCACATGTGATTCTCATAGCAGCTGCAGGAAATGGAAACTGCAGCAAGGGCAATGTCCTCCTGCTATGGGCTTTGGGTTGTCAGAGGAGAGGAGAGAGATGGCAGAGGGTTCCTGAGGCTGTTTGGCTTGGCCAGCATTTCGCCGAGGCCCATGCAGGAGGTTCTACCCAGCACCCTACCACCCCAGACTTTAAAGCTAAAATTGCGGTATCTGGTCACAAGGTGCTCTTAGGTTTCTAAACACCCAAGTCTATGGTGTGCCTTGAGGTGCCTCAGGGAAGACCCGCGGTTGAATTAATGGGGGTGAGGAGGTTGGGAGGCCTGGCCCAGGGCTGGGGGCAACATGGGAGGAGAGACAGGTGGCTGTGGGAGCCAGAACTGAGGTTGGGGGAGGCCTGTGGGTAGAGGAGCCTGCAGCACCTGCCTTTCGTGTGAGCAGGGCACTGGGCACACAGCAGAGTGGTGTGGGGGTGAACAGCGCAGATACCCCCATCCAGTGGCATCTTCACTCAGCACTCAGGGTGTCTGCCTTGCACCAGGCATGAAACTGGGGGACCAGTGATAGTGCCAGTACCCTCTGCCCTTGAGGGACCCAGGGCCAAGCCCATAGGGAAGGACCAACTATGTATGCCATGGGTAGTTCTGATGACCTCAGGGGCAGTTTCAGGGACAAGCTGCAGGTGGGAGCTCTTTGTAGGGGCCCAGGAGAGCTACCCGGACTGTGATGGGGTGAAGACACCTCCTGCTTAGAGACAGCACAGGGTGCTCATGTGCGCTGGGGCCCTAGAGGGGCTGGTGGGGCAGAAGTGGACAGGTGTCCTCCACAGGACCACTGAGGGCCCGAGCCCTCCACCACCACACCAGGCCCTTTCTTCTTGCCCCAGAGATGAGAAGTCTCACTGTGGTGGGCAAAGGCTGCCCAGCCCAGTAGCTTCCTACCTCCCAGAACTATCAGTATGTAGCACCCTGGGAATGGTCAACGTGTCCCTCTACGGCAGGTGAGCTGTGTCCCACACCTTCAGTTCCTCCTCGTCTTTGAGACCCAGTCTGTGTTTGGGACAGCAGATGTGCTCCTGTTTTCTGGACAAGCAGAAAAGCACATCTCTGAATTCACCTTTAAATTATGGGACTGTTGCTCCATGTCACTCGCTGCTGGTTTTCATGAAGGAATGGTGGAATGTCTCACTTCATTTCTGCAGCCAGCCCTTCTCTGCCCAGCAGCGCTGCAGGCTAGTGTAGCTGTCTACCTGTGGGGGCCACAGCCACAGTGCATGGGCCTTGACATTCACACTCAAAAAGGCCCCTGGGGTGAGCAGGTCTTTCCAGCCCACACAGAAGCCTGTGTATGAGTAAGAATGCTGCATTTGAACTTCAGGACTCTGGTGTGTTGGGGTGAGTGCGCTAAGCTGTGGTTTCATCACATTGTCAATGAGACACACACCTGCCAGCATGTGCCATAGCACCCAGGGATGTAAACTCAGCTTCCTGAAAGGAGCAGAGCGGAGCAAGCTTGTCCCCTGTGTTGGCTGGCATATGTGGTGCAGCCGAGGTGCCGGGCCAGTTGACCTCTCCAGATGCCCTCTGTGTATCGGTGGCACATAGCGCTCTCCTGGGGTCATACCAGGCCCCTGCCCACCGTATGGTTTCTTTCTGGGTGGCATGTGCCCTTGTTTTCAAAGGGACTTCAACGGTAAGTGTGGCAGGTCTGAGTCAGGGAGCAGAGGCAGTGCCTGGGGCAGTCTCAGGGCAGGAGTCTTGTCTGCATCCTGTCCCCAGACTCCAGTTCACCCTCCACCATCCCCATCAATCAGCTTTCTCCACCCCCTCTCCCCTAATGCAACTTCCGACCTGAGCAAGGAAGTTGACAACAAGGGCAGCAGGGACTTCAGGGCCGAGGTGACGGCTCCTGCCCTCAGACCCCCACTGAGACTCTGCTGGTGCCTGGAGCAGAGACTGGCAGACCTGGCTTTTGGCCGCGATGTTGTCACTCCCTGCCATGGGAGTAATGTCACAGGCATCACTAGTCGGTGTCTGAGGATAAAATGAGCCATGTTCATGCTCCATGAGTTGTGTCTTTGACTCGGGGGCTCATGGGGCACCCTCCCCTGTACCAGTGAGCCGCCATCTCCCCTCTGGACTTCCAGAGGCTGCAGCTCACCCCCTTCTGCATCCTCTACCCTCGTGCAGGGTGGAGAATGAGCTGGCGGCTGCTTCATGGCACTAGAGATCTAGCAGGGCACAGGGCACGCATGGCTCCTTTCTTCAGAGCTTCCAGGGTGGCAAAACCAGCAGGAAGCAGCTGATTACAACATCTTGTACGAGAAAGCCAGTGCCACCTGCCTGCAGAGCTGTCATGGGGACCAGGAGAAATACTGACTCACAGTGACGCAGGCCCCCCAAGAGTGTGGCCAAGAAGCTGGTACAGAGCGCCCCTCCTGCAAGGAGGTGGTGTAGATTCTGGGCAGGACGGAGGACAGCTGCCAGAGAGCGACAAAGAAGCGAAGTCTGGAAGGAGGTGGGCAGCAGGGAAGGGAAGAGGCACCGACAGGGTCCTCACTCTCCACAGCCCCCACCGGGAAGGTTGGCCTTGGTTGATGCAGGGTGGCTGGAGCTTAGACAGATCCCTGCACTCTTATGTTTTTTAAAGAGCCTTAGGGAGGAATTAGGATGGGGGAGTGGTCTCAGACCCTGTGTGTAAACTCTGTTCACATCTCCCCTGATTACTTACATACATATTCGTGGGACAGATTTCCAGCAGCTGGACAAAAGCTAGAAAGAATTAAATAGATTTCTGCTCTCTGCTACTATAGGGACAGAGTTGTTTTTTTTTTTTTTTTTTCTTTTTAGTTCAGCCAAGTTAATTATTATTAAACAAAAATGTCAACATTCTTCAGGGGACTATGAAAGAAAGTGGAATCTATAACACGTCATTCACTAAGTGCAGGGTGCAGCTCAATATCACTAGACTTTTTTGAGAAAGGAAACAAAAGGTGAGCCTTACTCAAGAGAAGAGACCCGCACTGGAGACTGACCACCCCAGGGCAGTGACTCAACGCTGGAGTTACCAGACGCACGTACACAGCCAGCCCCACGGACAGAAAGGGAAAACATGCTCCTACTGGAAAGTGGGAAGGCCCAGTGGAGAAATAGAAGCTAAAGAAAGAGAGCCACATGGAAATCTCCATCTGGGAAATGCAGTGTCTGAGATAAAAAATTAACCAGGTGGGGTTCAGAGCAGATTGCAGACAACGGCAATATCCGTGGACTTAGGGATTAATCATTAGAACTATCTAACGTGGCTTGGTGCCTGTGGCTCAAACGGCTAAGGCCAGCCACATACACCTGAGCTGGCAGGTTCAAATCCAGCCTGGGCATTGTGGCGGGCGCCTGTGGTCCCAGCTACGTGGGAGGTGGAGGCAGGAGAATCACTTGAGCCCACGAGTTGGAGGTTGCTGTGAGCTGTGATGCTAGGGCACTCTACCCAGGGGAAGACCTTGAGGCTCTGTCTCAGGAAAAAAAAAAAATCTAACTTGAAGACCAGAGAGCCAGGGATGTGGCACATTGTCTGGTCTGCTGTGTGGCTGGAGAGTCCCCAGAGACGGGGACATGGGTCTGCTGTGTGGCTGGAGTCCCCAGAGACAGGGGGACACGGGTCTGCTGTGTGGCTGGAGTCCCAGACAGGATGAACGAAAAGAAATCCTGATACAGGCTCATAGTCAAACTGCTGAAAACCAACAATAAAGAGAATATCTTAGAAGCAATAGAAGTGTGATGAAGAGGTTTTAGAGCAAAATCTAAGAGCATTTACCACCAGCAGATCTGCTCCGTAAGAAATGCTAAAGGAAATCCTTCAAGCTTAAGGGAATTGGTGTCAGGTAAAAAATCAGGTTTTTCAAAATGACAGGAGAAATGCTGGAAATGATAAAGTGGTTTGGATCAGGTCTACAAGCATTCCCACCCTCTGTGGACCCCCAGTCCTACATGGTGCCAGACTGGTGTGGAGGCCTCCAGGGAGGCTCAGCCCCTCGGGGGCACACGGGTGGCCTGGTGACCTCATAAGTATGGGAAATGTAGTAAGCAGGTGCTCGGGGTGGGTGGGGTCGTCCTGGGTGGATGACACATCCCTCCCTTGAAGGAATTTGAGCAGTGAAAGTGGGAGGGGGTGCTACAGGAGCCCCAGAGCACTTCTGGGTGCCATTCCCAGGGTGGCCAGGACCCAAGGACAGCTGTAGTGGGCCAGACAGGGAGGTGGCTGGCACACAGGTGCTGTGCCCCTGCGAGGAGCCCTGGTCATTGGGCTTGCTGGCACTTACTGGTACAGTTGTGACGTGTAAAAATACCAACAAGAGCAGGAATCTGTGCGTTGGGCTCATAATGCTTTCCAGTCTTTCTGGAATTTTGACTACCTCATGTGCTAATTAGTTTGAAGCAGCCATTTCTGAAAAGCAGGTGTACGAGTCACCTGCTATCAAACTCGGGCAGGTCTCCGTGGCCGCTTTCCTCTTTGCACAATGCTGGTGGTGACAGGCGAGGGACCCGCGCTGCCATGTGAGGCCCAGCCCGTCCAGCGGAACACACTCAGCAAACTTCTTATTTCCTGAAACACCGATACTTTCTGCTGACTTCAAATAGGAATCAAACGCAACCTTCCTGAAGTTCTGTGTGGTGCAGAGGTCAAAGCAAACACCTTAATTTCTCAGCTCAGAACACATAAATGTTTTAATGGGCACATTAGCAATAACTGTGAAAGGTGCTTCCCTCTTGCTCTGAAAATGATTTCCTCCTCCTGCACAAGTTTATTTTTCTTACTGCTATAGTTGAGCACAACATTGCATTTTGCAGCAGCACCTTTGGCAGCATAAAAGGTTAGCCAGATGGGTCACTGGCATGGCTGAGCTCCTTTATTTTTAAGTGCCTTACTGCAGTGTGACTGTGAGAGGTGGACTGAACCTAAGTGTCCCCCTGGACAGTTGGTGAGCAAGTGGCCCTGGGGTGTCCAGCATCCAGATCCCTCCTGCCACTCCCCCCCCCCCCCGCCAGGTGGCCAGCCCCCAGCTTCACAGCAGAGGCTCTTTGAGGAGCTATGGCCGTCCTACAGCCCATTTGCGGTGTGGGGCTCCAGCTCTAACTGGCCACAATCGTCCGCCCACCCAACTGCCAGTGGGCACTCTGTGGAAGGGAGGCAGTGTGTGCATAGAGGTCATGGAGTTTGAAATCAGGCATCCTGGGTTAAATCCCGGGGCTACCACTTTCTAGCAGTGTAACCTAGGACAGGTTGCCTATCCTCTCTGAGCTTCAGGTTCCCCATCAGTAAAATCAGCACAGCCATCCCTGCCTCCCTGGGCAGTTAGGAGCAGCTAATGAGTGCCACCTGCAACACTCTGCCACTCCCACCCCTGCTTAGCAGCCACTCAGAACAACTACTGCTGGGCTAACTGAGCCCCATGCTGGCTGCCTGGAACTTCTGTGGGACCCTCTGGTGCGTTTTCAGACAGTGAGGTCCAGCGGTTGTAGGATCTTGGTACCTCTCTGAGGTTGCAGTCACTGTCCTCTCTGGGTGTGGAGCATAGGTGTGAAGGGACAGTGGCTCTGTGCCTGCTGCCCTAGAGGCAGCCTTCAGCAGCACCTGCAGCAGGGGCTTGGCCTCCTGTGTGCAGCCCTGAGCGAGGCGCCCTCCAGGCGTGTGGGGTCCACTCTCCACTACAAGACTGGGTGCTTCCCTCTTACTACTGGCCTTGCTGGAAAAAGAAAGTCCACCAGCAACTGCATGTGACGCCCTTGTCCTTGCAGGCCTCCCAGAACAGTACTACAGCCTCACCTGGTTCCTGAGCCCTGTCCTCGGCCTCATCTGCACACCTCTCATCGGCTCTGCAAGCGACCGGTGCACCCTGAGCTGGGGCCGCCGGCGGCCTTTCATCCTCGCCCTGTGTGTCGGCGTGCTCTTTGGCGTTGCCCTTTTCCTTAACGGCTCTGCCATTGGTAAGTGTGTCTCCGCCACTCTCTGCTCCTAATACCTGGACAGGGTCCCTGCCCGGGGTCACTCTGCTGTCGGTCAAAGGTGAGTGGTGGTAAATCTCTCAGGATGCCCCTCTGTGGGACTGTCTGGTGCCTCTGGGGTATTTGGCGGTGACCCCCCCTCCCTGGCCTGCTTGGCAGTGCTGGAGCAGCCCCACGTGGGAACGCCTGAGGAACCTGTTCCCAGGGAGACGCTTCCTGTTGTGATCATTTGTTTGTAATGCATATCTGACCCCACGTCCTGTTTCCAGCATTATTTCAGAAATTATCTTTTCTTTTTTGTCCTCCCTTTCTTAGACTTGGTATTGAAAGTGTCCAGAGCCTAGTTTGGTGTTTTGATTGTTTTGTGTGCTTGGGTTGTGTTTTTCCCTTTTCTGTTGTTTTGTTTTTAATTACAGCAACTATATGTGGGAAAATACTTTTTGCTTTGAGGGCATCCATCAAAACTGTTCAAAACAAAACATTTTTTTGGCAACAATTTTTTGAGACTGAGGAATTTATTATTCTGTTCTGAAATAGAAGAACTTGCCCAGGTCTGTCTCTTCAGATGGCAGGCGAGGCCTCGGAGTGTTCAGTAGGAGAAGCCTGGAAAACCTCCTCTGTGTCTGTGTCTCTTCCTTCAGGAGGCCTGGGCTGTGGGACAGGTGCCTGCAGTCACCTCCCTGAGTTATGCCCCTCTGTGGCCTTGTAGGGGTGGCCTCCTCTAAACCACCTCGTACATGGGATTCAGAATTCTGAGTCCTGCTTCCCTCACACCTGCAGACACAGTGCTGTGGCTCTTGGCCGTCTGGGTCTCAAGTGTCCCTGCCCCACTCTTACAGAGGTGCAGAGAGAAGATGGGGCTGACTTCCAGCTGTGTGCCAGTGTGCAGTCCTGCCCAGTGTGACCCCAGTGCTGACAGGGGAGCTTCAGTGCCTGGTGTGGACACTGTCTCATGCCTGTAGTCCGAGGAGGCCAGCAGGGCACCCTCCTGTGCCTCCTGCAGGTTGGATCCATCTGTGTCACAGCACTTTGGGGTTGCTCCTGGGTCTCCGGCCTCAGCCCCTACTTGTGCTTTGTCACCATAGAAGGTTTAGGTTCAACCATTAGGATCGTAGTGTGGCCTCTGGGTTTGTAGCCTGGGGCAGACTCCCCCGAGGCAGGCAAGTGGGGCAAGGCAAGGCCCACCCCATCTTCCTTGTCAGCCAAGTCTCCAGGCTGCTCAGGGGACCAGCTTGCAGCATCCTGGACTCTGTTTCCCTTCAGGTCCAGACCTCTGCAGGCGTCATGCACCCTGCCCAGGGGTTGGTTGGGCATCTTAGGTGTGCCTGACGCCCTTGAATGGTGTGGGTGGCTGTGAACCCACATGCCCCCTTCTCAGCCCACGCTAAGGGAGTGGTAGTCACTCACTCACAGTGGTCACCCTCGGTTGGGTGGGCTGGAAAGGACCTTTAGGCTCTTTCCTGTTTCAAAGAACGTAACGGGAGATAAGCTTTTGGATATCCAGTGAACGGCTCATGAGAGTGGGGAGGAAAAAAACCCTGCACACCACAGGAGTGGAGAGACCCAAACCCACTGTTTACCTGGAGTCCTAGACAAAGGCCCTAGGTGTGGAAGGGGCTACCGCGGTTTCCCAGGCCATCTCCCCATGGGGAACAGTTTGCTCTCAGCCCTACTTACTAGGCCACCATGAGGTCTGACCGCCTCCCTTGTGCTCCCTGCAGGCCTGGCCCTCGGCGATGTCCCTGGCCGGCAGCCCATCAGTATTGTCCTCACGGTGCTGGGTGTGGTGGTCCTGGACTTCAGTGCTGATGCGACCGAGGGGCCCATCCGTGCCTACCTGCTGGACGTGGTGGACAGCGAGGAACAGGACATGGCCCTCAACATCCACGCCTTCTCTGCTGGTAAAGCACAGCTTGGGCATGGTGTCAGAGTAGGGGCATGGGGCAGGACCACCTCTGCTCCCTCCCAAGGCCGGGGCCATGCATCAGGGCACACACCGTCTCAGCGCATGGCTCCCATGCAGGCGCTGGCAAGCCCTGGCAGCGGGTGGGGTCCTAGGGCAGAAAGGTGTCCCCTCCTGGCCATGGAGCCCAGCAGGACCCGGGGACTGAGGAGCTGCAGGAAGTGAGTTGGCCTAGTCCTGCCTGGGGGGCCATACTTGCTTGCCAGGTGCTCACTCGCCAGCAGGTGAAGATAGCCAGTTGGCTGAGGGAGTCCTTCAGTGCAGAGAGGCACATGTGGGCTGCCTCGTCCCATCTTGGCGCCAATCTGCCCTTCACTTATTAAGCAGAAAGTTCGTTAGGGCGGAATGATCGAGCCTAGGTTCACTGGCGTTTCTTGTTTTGTTTTCCGACCATTTCCCATTCTCCTCCCTGAAACTTGTGTCCTGACTGTGAGTAGGACCCCTACTCACCCCACTTCTGCCTCCCTTGCAGGCCTCGGCGGGGCTGTGGGCTACGTGTTGGGCGGGCTGGACTGGACCCAGACCTTCCTGGGCGACTGGTTCCGAACACAGAACCAGGTGCTCTTCTTCTTCGCCGCCATCATCTTCACGGTGTCCGTGACCCTGCACCTGTTCAGTATCGAGGAGGAGCAGTACAACCCGCAGCAGGAGCACGCCGAGGACACGGATGCCCCACCCGTCAAGCTGGGCTACACCCACCCCACCACCCCCCACCTGGGCGCCCTGGACGGGCCTGACAAGTATGGCGCTGTGCCCACCTTCCCCGACGAGGTTCAGTCCGAGCATGAGCTGCCCCTGGACTATCTCGACGTGGACATCGTGCGCAGCAAGAGCGACTCCGTGCTGCACATGCCGGACGCCACCCTGGACATGGAGCCTGAGCTGCTCTTCCTGCATGACATCGAGCCCTCCATCTTCCACGATGCCTCCTATCCCACCACCCCACACAGCACCAGCCAGGAGCTCCCCAAGGCCAAGCTGCCCCGCAAGGCTACGTTCCTCAGGGAATCGGTGAAGGAGGAGGTGACCCTACTTGATAATCACTTGAACGAAACAAAAGTCCCCAACGGGAGTGGCTCCCCACCACCGAAAGACACCATCAGTGACTCCCCCAGGGTGGACGTGAAGCCGGCTGCGTCCGGCTCCATGCGGCGGAGGAGGCACGCTTTCCACCGGCAGGTCTCCAGCACCTTCTCCTACTACGGCAAGGTCGGGTCCCACTGCTACCGCTACCGGCGGGCCAACGCCGTGGTCCTCATCAAGCCATCACGCAGCATGAACGACCTGTACGACCTGCAGAAGCGGCAGCGGCAGCGGTGCCGGCACAGGAACCTGAGCGGGGCCACCAACTCGAGCGGGGACACGGAGAGCGAGGAGGGCGAGAGCGAGACCACAGTGCGCCTGCTGTGGCTGTCCATGCTCAAGATGCCGCGCCAGCTGCTGCGGCTGTGCATCTGCCACCTGCTCACTTGGTTCTCCGTCATTGCCGAGGCCGTGTTCTACACGGACTTCATGGGCCAGGTCATCTTCAAAGGGGACCCCAAGGTAGGTGCCAACACCCCACAGGGTTCCCACTTCTGTGCACTGGGTGGGTGCCCCAAGGGCGCGGGGGCTCTTCCACCACCGCGCTGCCTAAGTACCAGCTGCCCAGGGTGCAGGTGGGGACAGGCAGCGGCTAGGACCCACGCCTCAGTTGACGTGGCCAGGGTTGTTGTGTGAGCTGCATGGGGATTTGCAGTGAGGTCCACGGTGAGCACCTGTGAGTACCAAGTGCTGGACTCATGTCTTGGTAGGATAATAACCAGGCTCAGCAGGTGGCTCTTCAGTTACTTGGTATCAGCTGGGTTCACACTATGGCCATATAGTCCCCAAGAGCCAGGCAGCCTTAGCACATGCCTCCCATCCCCACGCGGTTCCTCTGCTTCTGGGCTTCATCTGAGCTGCAGCTCGTGGCAGCACCAAGGGCACTAAGGGGGAGGCTGCAGGAGTCACTTTCCAAGTCCAGCCCAGCCAACCCACATTTGCAGGGTGGGACACAGACTCCCCCCGTATTGGGGGTGGCAGAGTCACCTCACATCTGTGGGCCACAAGAGTTTGAAAACAATTTTCTGGCTCTGGCTGGGCATGGGGTTGACCCTCCTCCTGGGTAGCTTTTTATTATTTCTCCGAAAATAAATCACTGGCCTTTGACTGAAACATGCAACAGCATCTTCAACCTCTTCTCCCGGAACAGGCCCCCTCCAACTCAACGGCCTGGCATTACTACAATGCTGGGGTCAAGATGGGCTGCTGGGGCCTGGTCATTTACGCTGCTACCGGTGCTATTTGCTCAGGTAAAAGTTTCCCGGTCAGGTAAGCCTCCCACCCTGGAAGGCGCTTGGCGGCCAGAGGCAGGATGAGTTGCCCCTCAGAGGGTGGGAGTGGGTCACAGCCTGTCCCCTGCCTGAGCGACGGCCATGGGGGAAGCGTTGGTGGCGCATTCCCTCATCCCTGGGGGTAGGAGTGCTACCAGCTGAGCCCAGATCAGAGAGTCTAGGACCTTCTGCAGGCTGCCCACATGGATGGCACCTCTGTTTGGACATGCTGTCCTGTCCCCACCGGCACAGCTGGACAAAGGCCTGACCCTTGCTGAGGGCTCAACCAGCAGTCACAGGGGTGAGAGGAGCAGAGGCCGGGAGGCTGCTCCTCAGAGTGCCAGGCTCACCTTCCAGAACTGGGCGTAACTGTGGTCACAGGGGCTCCCTACAGGGTGGCTGTCACCCCTGCCTTCTGTATGAGCAAAGGAGCAGGCCAGATTCACTCTAGCCTACCGGACCTGAGAATGCCCGGGGTCAGTGCCCTCAGGCAGCCAGCATGCCAGGAAACAATGTCGTTGCTGCTTGGGAAAACAGCTCTAGGCAGAGCACCCTCCCGGAGTGGGGGCCTCTGAGCCTCCACGTGCTCCCCAGACAGGCCTGCCCAGTGCCACTGCTGCAGCAGACAGAGTTGTCTGAGGTAGGGCCAAAGAAGCTGGTTGAATGGGCCCGGACTGGTGGCCTGGCAGATTGGGGAGGCCCCCAGGGAAGGCTGTGAGCCATAAGCATGTTCTGGGCGGACGTGCTGCTGTGCCCAGCAGGAACATGGTAGGCAGGGCAGAGAGAAGGTGATGCTTGCCTGCCCAAGCAGGTTCCCGTCTAGCTGCAGGAAGGCTGTTATCAGGGCAGGGAAGGGGTGGTAGGGGAGCCTGACAGGATGCATGTCCTAGTCACCATCCCTCCCTGTGGCCCTCTCTGCAGCCCTGTTACAGAAGTACTTGGACAACTATGACTTGAGCGTCAGGGTGATCTACATGCTGGGGACTCTGGGCTTCTCCATCGGCACGGCGGTGATGGCCATGTTCCCCTACGTCTCCATCGCCATGGTCACCATCAGCACCATGGGCGTGGTGTCCATGAGCATCTCCTACTGCCCCTACGCCCTGCTGGGGCACTACCATGAGCTCAAGCAGGTGCGTCTTGGGGTGTCAGGGCGGGCGGGCAATGTGCAAGACAGAGATTGTTCCCTTTGGTCCTTTTCATCTGAAATGGCCCTTGATGAATCCAACAGCTGCCACGTGCCCCGGTCAGTCCCTGGCCACATGCTCTCCTGCAGGCCCCAGCCATCCAGTCCTCTCAGCAGGGTCATGTCCCCCTGTTCAGGGGAGGGAGGCTGTAGACCAGCTCTGTCTAGTAGAGCGTCACTCCGAGAGCCGCCCAGTAAATTGATACCTTCTGGTGGCCACATTTAAAAAGTAGCGCCTGTGGCCTAGTGGGTAGGGCGCCGGCCCCATATACCGAGGGTTCCGGGTTCAAACCCGGCCTTGGCCACACTGAAACAAACAAACAAAAAAAAAAACAGCCAGGCGTTGTGGTCCTAGCTACTTGGGAGGCTGAGGCAAGAGAATCACCTAAGCCCAAGAACTGGATGTTGCCGTGAGCTGTGAGGTGACTGCACTCCATGGAGGGCAACAAAATGAGACTCTGTCTCTAAAAAAAAATTACATGTAAATTTCATTTTACATGTAGAATTCATCATTTATCACAGGCAAAATACTTAACTTTTTAAAAAAATTTAGCAAGTATTCAATTCATACCACTTGT
>CAUYON010125565.1:0-17527 GCA_963573935.1 Arctocebus calabarensis
CATCCTGGGTAGAGTGCCGTGGCATCACAGCTCATAGCAACCTCCAATTCCTGGGCTCAAGCGAGTCTCTTGCCTCCGCCTCCCAAGTAGCTGGGACTACAGGTGCCCGCCACAACGCCTGGCCATTTTTTGGTTGCAGCCATTTTTGTTGTTTGGCGGGCCCGGGGGCTGGATTCGAACCCGCCAGCTCATGTGTACGTGGCTGGCGTCTTAGCCTGTTGAGCCACAGGCGCAAAGCCAGAAACAGTCTTTTTCAAAGCATGGTCCATGAACCATCTGCACTCAGGATCAACTCAAGGTACTTCTTAAAAATGCAGATTATAATACCCTATGCCAACCTAAGGAATCAAGATTCCTGGGGTTGGGTCCAGTAATCTATCTTTTGTGTGTGTGTGTGTGTGTGTGTGTGTGGTTTTTGGCTGGGGCTGGGTTTGAACCCACCACCTCTGGAATATGGGGCCAGCACCCTACTCCTTTGAGCCACAGGCGTGGCCCAGTAATCTATCTTTTAAAATAAGCTTTGCCTCAGGTTCTATTTCTAATGTGCCCAGAGTTGAAGAACTACTACTCAGCATTTGCTTTGGAACCCAACCTGGGTCCAAATTCCTTCTCAAAGTCTGACCATACCAGGCATATCAAAGTCCCCTTTACTTTCCTTTTATGATGTGGTACCACACACTCAATGCACAGACGAGGACACCAGCCCACAGAAGGTGGTCCCTACTGGGGTTCCTCTCAGCATACCAACAGTCACTTTATACCTATGGTATAATAAATTTGGGGGACTGTTTGTCTATGTGCACATATAGTCCATGAAGGTAAAACATACTCTTTGGTCAGCTTTGCCTCCCAGACACATAGCTCAGAACCTGGCCGAGGCAATCACTCAGAGTTAGTTGACTGGGTTGGCAAATTAATTTAAACTGCTCAATAGCTCTCTACTAATCAATGGTGCTGTGAGGGCTACAACCTAGGTCTTAAATTATCTCAAGAAACCCCTAAATCATCCAACTCTGTCATTCTAGTAATCATTTTTCTTCCGTTCTTTTGAGGACAAGCAGAATTTCCTTTTGGCCAAAGAGATTCAAGGTACAGGATGGAAATTGATTCTTTTAACCCCCACTGGGTCTCACTGAGACACAGGATTGCTATCTAGGACCTAACTGGAAGGAGAGGAGGGCTGGAGGGGGCAGACCACGTGGAAACCATGCTGTGGCAACCACCTAGAAGTGTTGTAGCCAGGGTAGTGAATACCAGGGCCCAACACCTGCAAGACAAAGAGTTCATCCTTGCTGGTCCCTGAAGGCAGGGAGGCTGCTTGAGATGCCAACAGGCACCCAACCATCTCTCCCCTCCAGACTTGGTGCTTTAATTTGTAGGCTGGCCCCATCCTTGCAGATGCAATGAAGATGGCAAGCAGACCCTGTGAGGGACTAATCTCAACACCTTGTCAGCATTCTGGAAATGCAGTCCAGAGAAGCAGTCCAGAGACCGACATCTTTCCCAGGGTTCTCAGGTCTGCTCTCTTTATTCATAAATACCAGGGTTTGCGCAAGCTCCCCTGTCCTACATCCAGCCAACCTGGTTAGGGTCACTTTTCTAGGAAGAGGAGAAACACTGAATCCTTCCAGTTTTCTTGAAAAATACATTTTGTTCTCACTCTTCCCCTGTGTCAGGCAGTGTTCTTCTGGTTACTGAGAAGAGTAGGACTCGGGCCACACCCTGACCATGTAGATGGGAAGACAGACATCCACACACAAGTGATACAATTCTGCCAGACATCCACACACACATGATACGACTTCTTCTTCATCACTCAAGGAACAGCGTGGGCTGCTAGGGAAGCTTCACCTTCTGCCCGAGCAATGTCTGCTCCTTTGATGCTCCTGTGCAGGTGCCACATCCCGGAGGCTGTTGTTCTAGTGCTCCAGGGCCTATGCCATGTGAGGCCCAAGTTCCAGGAGCCACCTGTGAGCTTCAGGGCCGAGGCCGCCCCACATCGCTGCCTCACACAGGAATCCAGAAACAGCATCCATTTCCCATCCCTTCCCACGTCCCCGCTCCTGCCTGTCTCTCACCAGCCTCTCTGTCTCCTTTGCTTTCCCCTTGGGCTCACACTTGACAGCATGTCTACCTTCTCACTAATCCAGATGTGTCTGTGATGCTGACACAGGGCTGCTGCCGGCCGGCACCAAGCACCCTGGGCAGCCAATGGATCGCTCTGCCTCCCACCCCACAGAGTCTGCAAGGGGATTAGGGAAGCTTGTGAGACTCAGGACACAAGGACACCAGACGCCAGGTGGCCTACTTGGTGTTTGCCTGTGCTCTTTCCATGGACACCTGTGTTTGTTCATTTATTTAAATGTATATATCCAAAACAAAAGAGAATGTCCCAGCTCAGGAATAAGGTGAAAACACTGCCAGGAATAGAGCTGAGGCCCGATGCAGTGATGGGAATTCCCTCACCAGGTCCCAACCCCTCTCTCCTCATCTCTCAGTTCTGCTCACCTTGGCAGGCTCCCCCTGACACCTGATCCCCTTAGAGTGGCAAGACCTGGCCGCAACAAGCAGGACCACCCCAGCTACTTGCCCATCCCAGAGGAAGGGCCCAAACTGACTCTCTGGCTCTCAGAAGTTGCACTGGACCCTGTGACCTCCCCTTAACCTGTTACTGTCGCCAAGAGGGTGAGGGTGACTCACTGGTCAGAGTCCATTTCCTGCTACTCCCTCTTTGAGATGATCATGTGGATTGAAAGGAAAGTGGAGTTGCTGAACAGGAAACAGGGAAAACAGAGAAACCAAAACAGCACATGTCTGTGACAACTAATGCTTTGAGTACTATAAACACTTTGCATCCATTATTTGATTTAGTAGTACCAATTTACATTTAGTACTATCTACATTTAATGATTTTTTTTAACTTTTTCTTTTACTCCAAATGGTGGCTGAAGGTCCACCATCCTCTTCTCCCTGATTTCCAAGCCATTCTCATTCCATTTCCCCGGTAGATCACTCCATCCTACAAACCACTCAAGCTTAAAGATCCAGTTGTCCTCCATCTCTTTCCCTTTGTCCTTTACATCCAGCTGTCACAGGTCCTGTCCTTTTTGCCTCCTGTCCCCTGATCCAGCTTCAAAAGACACACATGTCCTCTGCTCCCTTCATTCTTGCCCTGTCATCCTGCCCTCTAACCTAAGTGACCCTCATGACCGCTCTCCTAGATAAAGACAATGGCTTCTATAGGGATCCTGGCGTCCCCACCACAAGGATCACACGTTGATAGGCTCAGACTAGACGTGGATCATAGACCTACTACATTTAGCCTGATTTTTTTTTTTTTACTTTGAGCCAATATTTTTAAACTGGAAGTTTTCTCAAACATATTATTATTTCCAGCTTCTCTTAAAAAAATTAGCAGATCTCGGCTCGGCGCCTGTGGCTCAAGCAGCTAAGGCGCCAGCCACATACACCTGAGCTGGCAGGTTCAAATCCAGCCCAGACCTGCCAAGCAACAAGACAGCTGCAACCAAAAAATAGCCGGGTGCCTGTAGTCCCAGCTACTTGGGAGGCGGAGGCAGGTGAATCGCTTGAACCCAGGAGCTGGAGGTTGCTGTGAGGCTCTGTCTCAAAAAAGATAAAAAATAAAAACAGAAAAACCAAGGCAAGAGGGTCACTTGAGCCCAAGAGTTGGAAGTTGCTGTGAGCTATGACGCCATAGCACTCTACCCAGAACAATAGCTTAAGACTGTATCTCAAAAAAATAAAATAAAATAAATAGCAGGATGTTGTGGCAGGTACCTATAGTCCCAGCTACTCAGGAGGCTGAGACAAGAGAATTGCTTGAGGTTGCTGTGAGTTATGATGCCATGGCACTCTACCAGGAGACAAAGTGAGACTCTATCTCAAAAAAAAAAAAATTAGCAGATCTGGCCATACAGAACCTGCATCAGCCCTTGCTAATATTGGGTAAGACTTTGTGACTACTATCTGCCATATAGAGGGCATTCAGTCTACCACTGTCCCCATCTGTCCCTGTTGTTTTTCTTTTTAAACTTTAATTAAAATGTTTGAAGAAGTACTGAATCTATGTTTAAAAGTCAAAAATGTGCAAGAGGATTCAGTGAATAGTCCCATAGCCAGATACCTCCCCTGTCCTGTAGTCTTCCAGAGATACTGTGTATGTAAACAACAGAACAGACACACACGCACACATTTACCCTCTTTATTCTTTTTTTGCTGTTGTTGTTGTTGAGACAGAGTCTCACTTGGTCACCCTGAGTAGAGTGTTGTGGCATCAGCCTGGGTCACAGCAACCTCAAATTCCTAGACTCAAGTCATCCTCCTGCCTCAGCCCCATAAGTAGCTGTGGGACTACAGGAGCCCACCATAAAACCAGGCTAACTTTTTCCATTTTTAATAGATATGAGGTCTCACTCTTGCTCTGGCTGGTCTCGAACACCTGAACTCAAGTGATCCTCCAGCCTCAGCCTCCTAAGAGCGCTAGGATTACAGGCGGATGCTGGAATCAACTGGCTCTTTTTTTTTTTCTTTATAAAAATGATAATGACCCAAACTGTTCTCTACAATGTCTTTAGATGATTTTATGCATGTCTATATAAAAGAAAATTCTCATATTTGTATTCTTTTTATGCCTGAATAGAATTTCATTACATGGATATATCCTATGTATTCAATGAATACACTATTGATAAACTTTTGGGATATATATTTCTAATCGTTTACTATTATAAACATTACAAAAACAACTGTAATGCTGTTACAAACAAATATTATGTTATCATATTAATGTAATTGTATATATGGGCTATTAGACACATAAATAAGGTTAAATGCTAGAAGTAGAATTGCAGGGTCAAAGAATTTGTGCTAAAAGGAAGCTTTTGATGATGAAGGACAAAGTACATGATATTGGATAGTTGAGAGAGACTCTTGCCATACTTGCTACCCTAAACTGGCTGATGGGTACTGGTGCTCTGCTTCTATCTCTTTCCCCAGACAGTAAGTTCCATTAAGGCAGGAATCTGTCTTACTTGTCATTACATCCTCGGCATCTAGCACCATGCCAGGAACATAGTCAGCACTGACAAACAGTTGCTAAAGGAATCAAGGAGGAGGAAGAGTTATCTTAAATAGAGGCTGAGCCCTGGGTATTGTGACCCCAGTGAAGTCCTGCCCACCCAAGGGCTCTGATTGATTCTACGACCTCAAAGAATAAGAAAATACAGGCTGTTTAAAACTCTCCAAAGTACACCAGATGGAAAAATAAGGGTAACTCAACCCTGAGATCCATTCGTAGGACAACAAGCATGCTTACTTCTGCGACAAGCAGAGCATACTCTCCTAGCTGGGCTGGGTGAAGACCATGTGGTAGAAGTCAGCCTCTTTCTATTCCAAGAAGCGAAAAGTTGAGCTGGAGGTAGAAAGATGGTCCATCAGGGGAAACGATAATCAACCCTCTGGCCTTGTTTCCTCATTTAAGTTTTAACTAGATCCACATTTGCTCCCTAGCTTGGCAGAATAATGTTGACAAATGCTTTTCTTTTTCATCCAAATATTCCCCAGATGGCTTCAGGAGTCCCTGAATTGTGTATGTTTTGGCATAAATCTACCCACAGGACCTTCAAGAGGTCTTATTCCTAAGCAAATGCAATAAAACAGAATGAACAAGTCCTTGGTACTAGCTGGAATTGCCTCCAAACCCAATATTGAGGCCTGATGCACTTTTCAAAGATGGAAGCCACCAGGGAGCCTCATTAAAATGTGTTAAATCTGCGCATAAAAGCAGAGGATTGGAGGTAGAGGATGGCTACAGTGAGGGCTTGAGAACCTATTTTCTCCCAACCCAATGAAACCAACCAAGTGTGGGAAGAAGAAGGAAAAGAGGAAGGGCAAAGGGAAGAGGGAAGTGGAGGGAGAGTAGAGAGGAGAGGGTAAGAGAGGGTTGTTCCTAGGGACTTGGGGCAGGCAGACTGGAGGGAGCGGAGGGTGGACTTGGGAGAGAAGCAAAAAAGTGGAGAACTGAGTTTCCTGCACTCTGGTTCCGCAGGATGGAGAGGGCAGGGAAGGGAGATGGGCACCCCAGAACTGCAGGCCACCGGGCACCTTCTCCTGGGATTGGGGAGAAGGGAGAGCATGCCTAAATTTCCCTGAATTTCCTTCATAGAAAAGGCAGATAGATCCTAGGGGAAACCACAGAGGCTGCCTCCCAGGGGACTATGGAAAAAGGGACTTTGGGCAGGCAGACCGGAGAGTCTTTTTTGTTCTTTTCAACAACAGTTTGACCTGGTATGTGAAAAATTTTTCCTGCTTAGATAGTTGGCAAACATTTTAGAGACAAAATGGAATTTATTAACAGAAAATATTTCTGAAAGATTGTTCTCTTTCCCTCTGTTCTTTTCTTTTCTTTCCTTTTTACTTTTTTAATCTTCTTCTTCCCAGGGTGGAGGACTTTATCAACAAAGTTCTTTCATCTTCCTTTGTGGTTTGAAATCTTAAGCCTGGTTTGAGAGAAATGGGAGATGGCCTTAGGGGAAATTTCACTCTCCCATCCCTGGCAGGGCTTTCTTCTCCAAATGCAGGTATCAGCTCTTTACTCTGGGAAGAGCCTGGGCTGATAGCAGAGGGTCTTTGCAGAAGAATTCCTTGTGTTCACCCTTGCCTGGGCTTTGGAGTCACACTGACCTGGGGCTAAGTCCATAATCCACTATTTATTAGCCATATGGCTTTCATCTTTTTTGATCCTCCATCCATTTCCTTAGGAGTAAAACACAGGGAGAATAGTACTTATCTCTTGCCATTGTTGCCAGGATTCAGTGAGGTAGTGTATGTTCAGTGGCTGGTGCAGGGTCTGGCCCAGAGTGAAACCTCAGTGGATGCCTGTTCTATTCCTGCTAACATAGGATGGCAACCTGCTCACAGGGGTACTCAACTAAAGTATAGAATACCCAACTTTGGGATCCCTTAATAAAGGTAAGACCTAACCTTTATGAAGCCTATGGAGAACCAGAGGAAGCAAAAATAGACAGTGTTCTAGCCCAAAAGTATTTAATCTTCGCAGGTATCCTACCAGTATCCTTACTATTATACTCAAGGCTGGACAGTGGCTGATCCCACGGGAGGGAAGGAGGGAGCCTCGGGATCAAAGCATGTTAGAAATTGAACGTGCATGAGAGAATGACTTTTCCAGATCCTTGCTTTGCAGAGGAGAAAAGCAAAGCCCAGACAGGGGAAACTTTCACCTATGACAATGTAATGGGTGGTGGTGAAGTCAGCTCTGGAATCCTGGGTCAGTCCCTTGTCACCATGAAAGAGCAGAAAGACCAAATCCACCAGAAAGAGAGAATGTGTTGTCAGACTCACTATGCTTGAGAACTATAGGTCTTATTTAAAATTCCCACCTAGAATTTAGCCCAAATTTAACCCACCCCAAGAGCTGATTTTTTTTTCAGCCACTACTGATTGTGTGTCTGCCATGCGGGACCCCAAAGATGTAGGACCTCACATTTTAAGAACTAGAACAGCCTGTGGGTCATGTTAGGCTGCTCCCTGATGGACTAAAGCATGGCAGAGGCTGGAACGTAGCTCTAGAAACTAATGTTAGGCTCTGTGTGGAGTTTCAGACGATAAGGAACCTGTGGCCTTTTCTACGGAGGAGTCAGGAAAGATACACTTGCAATGATCCTCAGAAACCATAGGCAGATCAGGTGGAGCTTGTGGCTCAGTGAGTAGGGTGCCGGCCCCATATACTGAGGATGGTGGGTTCAAAGCCAGCCCCGGACAAACTGCAACAACAATAACAAAAAAAATAGCAGGGCATTGTGGTGGGCATCTGTAGTCCCAGTTACTTGGAAGGCTGAGGCAAAAGAGCTGGAGGTTGCGTGAGCTGTGACACCACCACACTCTACCAAGGGTGACAAAGTGAGACTGTCTCTAAAAAAAAAAAAAAAGAAAGAAAGAAACCATAGGCAAGTCTCCATTTTTGCCCAGCTAGGCAGAGCCTGAGCTATACCAGTGGGCCCTGGTACAGCCATACCAGTTCCTACCCTGTGCCCCACTGTGCCGTTGTCCACCCACTGTCTCCTGGCACTTTGGGGCCTCTCCAGTTCAATAGCTAAAGGGTTAACCCTTGCCCCAGTGGGGGGCCTTTGGGTGCTGCTCTGACCCCAGAGCTGGCTGTCCCTTAAAACTGGTTTAGGACTAGAATCATTCTTACTGTTTTTAAATAGCTTGAATGTCACCTCCAGATGAAGCTACCCAAATGGAATGAGGCATCTAAACAGAAGAACCACGTGGGGTCCATCTGGGGTGGCTCCCCAGAGGACAAATCTTACAAAGGAAATCTGAAGGGGTAAGAGAGGCAATTTAGTGGCTGGGAGAGTGAGGGTTTGGACAAAGCTCTGATTAAGGAGCAATTCTCCTGAGGCAGGCTAGGGTTTCAACACAGGATTCAGAGTGGCCTGCACATTCCTCTGCCCTGGGCTGCCCTCCAGGTCCCTCCCCTGCCACTGCCCCTGAGGACAGCCTAGCAGCCAATGGCCACATTATTAATACCTCTTGATCTGCCAGACTCCCTGTGGCTCCCCTCCCCGCCTTGCACTTGCTGGGGGCTTATGCTCCTAGACAACACGTGCGTGCGTGCAGGAAGAATGCAGGTCAGAACAGCCACAGAGGATGCCCAGCAACCCACCAAAGCCTCCACCCAGCAGGGTCGCCAAAGGTCATCTATGCAGGGTGGATGGGGTAGGAGGGTTCACCCAGATTTAGATATTTTGTGGGGAAAGAGGGTCAATAACTTCTGGGAAATGGATTCCCATATCTTGAGACAGTGAGGAAAGAGCTCCTTGTCTTCACCTCAGTCTCTCCTATTCAAGCAGAGAAAGAGCACACTGTGACAGGGAGGCAGAGAGAGGGAGGGAGCCGCAAAGCCCACTCACCTCCTCCACTGCAACAGAAACCAGGGGTCAGGCAGTCGTGGGTCCACAACAGGGCTCTGCCCTGACCAGATGACAGACCCTGGATGGGTTATTTAACCTCTCGGGGACATTTTCTTTCCAACAGAATAGGGCTGACAGTCATAGATCAGGGTCTGTTTGAGGACTGAATGAGGTCATGTATGGAAAGTATCTGCCCATGTGACTCCCGGTTCCCTTCTCCTTCATGGTATTAGGCCAGGAAACAAAAACTGTCTCCTGCCCTTTCAGAGTCATAAACTGAGCTTAGGTGTTTTCCTGCTGTCTACATGCTTTCTCCTGTATCTTCACCTGGTCTCTTCTTCCCTTCGGCTCTCCCTTCCCTGGTCCTTTCCTGATACCAAAAGGAGCAAAGAGGCCCAGAGAATAAGGAGATGGCTCCTGAAGCCAAGCAGACATTTCAGAAAAGATGGCTTCTGCTATTCTGTTCTATATTTCAAGAACCTCCCAGCTGTTTGTAAGGTTTAACCTGGAACATTCACTTCTAGCAATCAAAGGGGAAAAAAACCTTCAAAGTTTTAAAGGTTCCAAAGTTGCCCCTTGTCTCCACTGCTTTTTAACATTGTAATGGAAGTCTTAGCCATCACAAACAGGCAAGAGAAGGCAATCAAGGGTATACCAGTAGGGTCAGAAGAGATCAAACTCTTCACAGATGATATGATTTTATACCTGGAAAACCAGGGACACAACCACAAAACATTTAGAAGTGATCAAGGAATACAGCAGCATCTCAGGATACAAAATCAATACTCATAAATCAGTAGCTTTTATATATACCAATAACAGTCAAGCCAAAAAAACAGTCAAGGACTCTATTCCCTTTACAGTTGTGCCAAAGAAGATGAAATATTCGGGAATTTGCCTAACAAAGGATGTGAAAGATAAAGAGAATTATGAAACTCTGAGAAAAGAAATAGCTGAAGATATTAACAAATGGAAATATATACCATGCTCATGGCTAGGAAGAATCAACACTGGTAAAATGTCCGTATTACCCAAAGCAACTTACAAATTTAATGCAATCCCTATCAAAGCACTATCATCATACTTTAAAGATCTGGGAAAAAAAATAGTACTTCATTTTATATGGAACTGAAAAAACCTTGAATAGCCAAGACATTACTCAGAAATAAAAACAAATCAGGAAGAATCACGCTACCAGACTTGAAACTACACTATAACTCTATAGTGATCAAAACAGCATGGTTTGGGCACAAAAATAGAGAGGTAGATGTATAGAACAGAATTGAGAACCAAGAGATGAACCCAGACACTTATCATCATTTGATCTTTGATAAGCCTATCAAAAATATAAATTGGGGGAAAGATTCCCTGTTTAACAAATGGTGCCAGGAGAATTGGCTGGCAACTTGTAGAAGACTGAAACTGGACCCACACCTTTCACCATTAACAAAAATTGACTCTCACTGGATAAAAGATTTAAATGTAAGACATGAAACTATAAAGATTCTTGGAGCGAGTACAAGAGAAATACTTGAAGAAATTGGCCTGGGAGAATACTTTATGAGGAGGATCCACCAGGCAATTGAAGCAATACCAAAAATACATTACTGGGATCTGATCAAACTAAAAAGCTTCTGCACAGCTAAGAACACAGTAAGTAAAGCAAGCAGACAGCTCTCAGAATGGGAGAGGATATTTGCAGGTTCTGCTTCTGACAAAGGTAGGATAACCAGAATCCACAGAGAACTCAAACTTATTAATAAGAACAGAACAAGTAATCCCATTTCACTGGGGGAAAGGGACTTGAACAGAAGCTTCTCTAAAGATGATAGGTGCATGGCCTATAGACACATGAAAAAATGCTCATCATCTTTAATCATAAGACAAATGCAAATCAAAACCATTTTAAGGTATCATCTAACTCCTATAAGAGTGCCTCACATAACAAAATCCCCAAACTACAGATGTTGGCATGGATGTGAAGAAAAGGGAACACTTCTGCACTGCTGGTAGGAGTGCAAGCTAATACATTCCTTTTGGAAAGAGTATGGAGAATACTCAGGGATTTAAAAGTAGACCTGCTCAGCGCCTGTGGCTCAACGGGCTAAGGTGCCAGCCACATACACCTGAGCTGGTGGGATCAAATCCAGCCCGGGCCCGCCAAACAACGATGACAGCTGCAACCAAAAAATAGCCGGGCGTTGTAGCGAACGCCTGTAGTCCCAGCTACTTGGGAGGTGGAGGCCAGGAGACTCACTTGAGCCCAGGAATTGGAGGTTGCTGTGAGTTGTGATGCCATAGCACTCTATACAGGGTGACAGCTTGAGGCTCTGTCTCAAAAAAATAAAAAATAAAAATAAAAGTAGACCTGCCATTTGATCCTGCAATTCCTCTACTAGGTGTATATCCAAAAGACCAAAAAATCACTTTATAACAAAGATATTTGCAACAGATTTTTCACTGTAGCTCAATTCATAATAGCTAAGTCATGGAAGAAGCCTAAGTACCCATCGACCCATGAATGGATTAATAAATTGTGGTATATGTATACCATGGAATATTATGTAGCCTTAAAAAAGATGGAGACTTTACCTCTTTTACATTTACATGGATGAAGCTGGAACATATCCTACTTAGTAAAGTATCTCAAGAATAGAAGAAATAATATCCAGTGTACTCAGTACTATTATGAAACCAATTTACAATCACTCACACTTTCATATGAAGAATAGTTCACAACTATGGCCCAAGATGAAGGAGGAGGGGGCGGGGGGGAGCGAGAGGGGGAAGTCAGATTGAGGGAGGGTGAATGGTGGGATCACATCTATGGTGCATATTGCAAGGGTACATATCAGATCTATTAGTATAGAGTATAAATGTCTTAACACAATAATTACATAAACGAGATGAGGTATATATTAACCAGTGTGATGTAAGCGTTCCTAATTCTATATGAAATCAGCACATTGTACCCCATACATGTATTAAATGATGATACACATGATATACATTATCTGTGTTTAAGATTTAATAAAAAAAAAGATTTAAAGGTTTAGCATTTTAGAGATTTATTTGCAAAATATGACACACACACAAACATGTGTATGTGTGTATATATGAATATAAATATATGTATATGTATCACAATCTAAACACCACATAAATTCTGCTAAACAAATTGAATCAACACATAAATTATTTGCTTATGCTAGAACATGATAAAGAATACTACGTATGCTAGGAAACTATAAAGCCTTTAAAACCAGATTTGCAAAATAAATTATTGAGTGAGAAACTCAAAATATAAGTAGTACAGTACAGGAAAAGTCAAGACTCACAACTACATTTATGGCACAATCTGAAATGCCCAACAGATATTTGAGTACAGATGAAAGACCGGAAAGAAATTCACCATAATCTGAATTCTGCTCAACCCTGAACGTTAGCAATGGAAGTTAGTTTTATTTTCCTCATTATAAACGTAATCCATCCCCTTAATAGAAAATCTGGAAAATGCAAAATGGTATAACAAGAAAAGATTGACTTCAGTTTTAATGTACATTAAAAAAAAATGGCTGGTTTCCAGCTGACCCACAAAAATTGTCAGCAATCAAGGCCATGGGCTTGTAGCTCCTCAACTACCTCTTGCAGAGTTTGCAACACTACCATCTGCACACACCTCCACACACGCGCGCGCATGCACACACACACAAAGTGCACACGTACGCCCTGAGATCCCTCCAAGCATGCAATGAAATCCTTCACTGGGGCTGCAGGAGCCTGGAGCTGAGATGAATGTGTCCACTGGAAGGAGGAAACAGATAAAAATAAGAGGGGAGATAAAAATAATTTGTGAAGGAGAAATGAAATAAGAAAAGTGGGTGAGTGGGCTTCTAGGAATAGAATTCCTGCTCATCATCATCTTCATTCAAAGAGATGGGCTGAGAGCCTTTAGCCAGAGAAAAGAGCCTACAGGATGGTTTGGGCAGGTTCTGTTTTAAGAAAATTACATGCAACCGTCCGGAGGGCTGGAGGGCTTGCCCTCTAGAGCCATGTGGGCCAGTTTTCTATTACAAATAACAAAGTCACCCCAAGACTCACTGGCTGAACGGACAGCTCTGGTCATCCATTGTGCTCATGTAGCTGCAGTCCCAGCCGGGCTCAGTGGGCAGCTCTCTCTGCCCTGGACCTGTCAGCTAGAGCAGCTTGACGGGGTGTCCAGGATGGCTGTCCCTGGGGATGGCACGCTGGTGCTGGTGTCGGTCTGGAGCCTGGCCAGGGCTGTGGGTTGGAACACTGGCTCCTCCCCACATGGGTCCCTCTCCCCTCAGGGCCCTGTGGCGGGGTTCTGAGAGTAAATGTACCAGGAAACAGGAAGTAGAGCTGCTAACGTCTGAGGCCTGGGCCCAGAAGTTGGCACAGCACCTCCGCTGCTGTAGTCATTTGTCAGGTAGCACAAGGACAGATTCAAGGTGAGGGGAGACAGATGCCACCTCTTGATGGGAGGAGGAGCAAAGAATTTGGGGGTCAGGTGTCAAATACGCCCCAGAGGGTGACAGACCAGATCGATTCTTGGGGGGGCTACTCAGGACCAGGCTGTTTAGAACACCATGGTGCTCATGAAAGATGGATGGGAGGAGGAGTTTGTGGGGTGAGCAATGTTACATGAAATCCACAGAGAAACAGCCTGGCCTGGCCTGGGGAGGGACGCCCCGTTTCTCATCAGCACCCCAGCAGGTCCCTCCAACCTGAGGGCTCTCCTCCTTCCCTTCTTCTGTCCCTAAACTCTGACAACCTCCAATTCCAGCAGGTCCCGGGGCCTCTGTCAGAGGACAGAATATCCCGTAATTCCTCAGAGCCAGCTCTGCTAGGGACACTGGGAGCCAGCTCTAAAAGCCAAGTGCTATTGGGGACCCTGAGGTGTCCCTGGCAGGAGAATCAGACCACCTTCTCTTGGTGGGACTGGTGATGGGGAGATAGGTGCATTGTCAGGACTGTTCTTCTGGGACTTTAACACCCACACATGTCGGGGGTGACTTCACAGATGGAGCCCAGCCCTCTTCTCCTCCAAGGAAGAATACGAGCCTCAGAGTAAGGAAAAGACTGAGGCAGAAAAATGGGATTAGAGCCCAGTTCTCCCGACACCAGGCCCAGTGTTCCCTCCACCAGTCACGTCTCAGGGCACCTTTTTTCCATGGAGTATCCACCGTGGGCAAGGCTCTGACCCAGGGGAGCTCATCTCTGATGAGACTCTGCTCCCAGGCTTCACCCACAAGCCCCTGGTGGAGCCCCTAAGCATGTCCTGCAGCAGCGGGTTAGGGAAGATCTGTGGAAGCCCCGGGAAGCTGGCTACTGTTCCAGAACTTAGCACCCCCGCCCCCCACCCAAAGGGAAACTTCTCCAAAGCCATGATGCATTCCAGGCTGATTTACTGAAAGTGAATGACCATTAGGTGAAAAGGATAAAGCAGGAGGTCATGGCTTCTTGTGCCCATACCACCCTGTACACTCCATGCCCAGCTCAGGGTATAGTTGCTATAGCTTATGCACGAATTTTATGGCCAGCACAGTATGTGGGGAGATGGCACCTCATTCCAGGTGTCTGGGCAAAGACAGACTGGAGCATGAGGGTTGTCCCACAGCCATAGCATGTCCCTGCAGGGTCACCTCTCACAGTGCTGCCAGCCTCATGGCCAAGCGAAGGCTGAAATTCTGCTTGGCCCAGACATGGCCCTGCAGGCAGCAGTGAGCTGTACCCCTTACCCCTTCCCCACTGGCCAGCAGAACTCCCCTTCCCAATATTTCTGGTTTACAATCATTTAACCAATGACTGTAATATTATAATGATTGTTACATTACAGAGTCCTACTATGTACCTGGGACTTTTAGAGACACTGAGATAAAGGGAAAAAACATTTCTGAAACACAGCGCTTAACATTTTTTTTTATTAATTTTTTAAAAATAAGGAGAAAGGAAGCAAAAAAATCCTTGTCCCTGTGAAGCTTGTGGAAGAGACAACAGGATGTCGGGGTGGGAGAGACATTAGAATGTTCTCAGGAACAGGGGATGGGCCCGGGGGATTGTCAGAGGAGGTGACGTTTGGGCAGAGACCTGAGCGGAGTAAAGGCCCGAGGGGATCCAGTGGCAGAAGTTCCAGCCATGGGCGCATCACACCTCCCTGCCTGGGTGGGAGCACCTATGTACTTGATGCTGGAATGAAATGAGCAAAAGCAAAAGAAGCAGGAACCGAACCAAGAGCTACTGTGTCTCTCTACTCTCTAGACGGCGTCGAATCTCCAACGAGGAAGACAGAACCGGCATTCATTTAGGTGACTGCCATGTGCCCGGCATCTCTCTTACTCAGTTCTCAAAACCACCCTAGGAGGACGCACATGGTCTTGGAAACCCTACCAGAACGTGTACCACTTAGCAGCTAAGTTGGCATTTGAACCCAGGAATACAGGACTCCACAGCCTGTTCTCTTTCTCCTTCTGGAGACAGGCTTTGTTTTAGGGACCTGGGGTGCTTTCACCCAAGCGGTTTCTGTGAGAGACACATTGTCTGATCCCATGGGCTGAGCCCAGGACAAAACCAGGACGAAAGCCCGATGGAGGAGGTCACAGAGACACCCTCTGACTCACGCACTGATCCCTGCCTTCCCCTCTTCCTAGGGCCCCAGAAGGGTTGTGGTTCGTGTGGCTTCACACAAGCTGTCCAGAGGCCAGAACAGAGGGAACCAGGCCTGCTGGGCAGGACTCTCGCCTCCTCAGGTGCCAAGGCCTTTGAGTACCTTCTTTCTTGGAACTAAAGGAAGATTGCCTGAGAACCACATGAAGAGACACACAGGGTCTGAGCCAGATAATGCAGAGCCTGGAGCCGTTTAGAACTGCAGAGAACTCCATGTCAATCCCCAGAAACCCTCACTTTCCCAGCTCAGGGCTCTCAGGAATCAAAGTCAAAGAGCCGAGAGTGACCGAAATGAGATTAGTCAACCCCGTCCTCTCCCTTCCTTTGCAGTGGGAGAACCAAGGGCCAGGCCACAGTCTCACGGGGACCAGCCAGTGCAGCTAATTGCTTGCAAGTTGCTTCACCCAGAGTAAATCCCCAGCCACCAGGCCCTGTCCTGCATTTACTCCACTGGAATATGAAAGACGATGTGCGGAGAGTTGGTGCGTAAGACAAAGATCACTTTCTCTTCCAGTCCTGAAGATTCTAACATCCATTCACTTACTAGAAGAAAGCTTCCACTGCCCTTCCTCTAGTCTTCCCTCGTTTCCTTATTTTCTTTGTTTTTTCCTTTATATTTCCTTAAGTGTTCTCTCGCACTCTCTCATCTAACGCAATAGAATAGTTCTCTCTTGGGATCATGGGGGACGTTCTCACATCTGGGAACCTAATCAAGATATATGTATTTATAACACCTGACCTCCATTTTGAAAATCTGCTTTGTGACTGTATTCCTTTGATTACAATCTAATCCTACGCAGGGGTAGGAACATTTTCTGCCAAGTTTCTTTAATCCACTCTGAATCCCAGCCTTGAGACTCATATTACTGGTTGTCACGGCCTCTTGTCTGGTTGTCCAGTTTAGAGACAACACCAGACATTCCCAGGCCATTTCCCACCAAGCAAAATTTTTAGATGAAAGATTTCTCCAGGGGGAAAAAAAAGAGGATATTTTAAAAGAGATAACAATCATAAAACCTGCCCTTAGCTTCTTTGGGAGGGGAAAAATGAGCATTAGAGTGAGTCAGTCTGAGATTTAAGCTCTCAGGGTATGATCACAAGAAACATGTATGAATTTAATGCTAGCAGTGGTTCTAAACACATTATTAGCTTCACGTGCCAAATTGTTTGATTCAACATGTTTGTGAACAGTCACACCTCGCTTTGAAATAGAGACACGGAGCAGTAAAAGATGCTTTGTTATTAAGCAGCCCTAGTTTCAAATCTGAAGCTGCTATGAATGTAAAAATATTTCTCTGTGGGCCAGGCTCAGTAACTCACAACTATCATCTTAGCATTCTGGGAGACTGAGGCAGGTAGTTTGCCCAAGCTCAGGAGTTCAACACTAGCCTGAGCAGGAGCAAGACCCCCATCTCTAAAAATAGCTGGGTGTTGTGGCTGGCACCTATAGTCTCAGCTACTTGGGAGGCTGAGGCTAGAGGATTGATTGAACCCAAGAATTTGAGGCTGCTATGAGTTATGACATCACGGCACTCTACTGAGGGCAACAAAGTGAGACTCTGTCTCAAAAATATATGTATATATTTCTCTGAGCTTCAATCTCCTCATCTTTAAAATAGAGACAAAATACCCAATGTTTGGGGTTGAAAGGTCTCAATGAGATAATGTCTTAAAGCCCTTAATAAAGGGTAAGTGATCCCATCTCAGGGTGGGAAAATGACTTGAGAGAAACTTCTCTAAGATGACAGGCGCATGGCCTATAGACACATGAAGAAATGCTCACCATCCTTAATGATCAGAGAAATGCAAATCAAAACTACTTTGAGATATCATCTAACCCCAGTAAGATTAGCCCACATAACAAAATCCCAAAACCAGAGATGTTG